>JBBBVU010000006.1:7227624-7244235 GCA_037177055.1 Atherinosoma microstoma
ATGTTTGTATGTAAAGCACCTTTAATTGTCCTGTACATGAAATGTGCTATACAAATAAACTTGCCTTGCCTTGCCTTATTTTGTACAGTTTGGCCAATAATGGGTTTTAATTCTGGTGTAGATGCTTCAATATTGCTTTTTGTTAAATGTGGGCCATCATGAGTTGCTTCTGACATTCCCTCTGAACGATTTTAGATACAAAGCAAAATGCATAATAGGCCCTTCATGGAGAAAAATATTTTGCTGTCTAACATTAACTGTTCATTACCAAAGAGACATTTTCTTAAATCCCTAGTCATAAACAACAACTTTAGGTAGTCTACTTTTTTAACAGAGGAAGTATTTTGGATTTTGCATAACCCTTTGAAACCTGTGCCTTGTCTGGAACTGCTCAAAAATGACACACCCATAGTGAAATGAACATATATTTCTCGGACATCAAGGTCTATTTGCATACTTCTGAAGTATAGGAAACAGTTGAGAGTTTGTTAAGTTGTGTAAATATCAGTATATCTGTCACTGCTGAAGAAAAAAATGAAGATGGCACATTGCACAAATAAAAAATGTTTCCGGCTTGCCTAAAAATAACCCAAGCACTTTGAGGATGAATATGAATATTCCTATAAAATTTGATACAGGTATGTTCGGAAACCTCTATCAAATCATTGTACATTGATTTGATTATTTCTGCAAAGTGAAAAACAGCAAAATTAGAGGTTTTAGTACAGGCAGTCCAGATAAGGTCTCCAAAAAGACAATTTTGGCCCAGTTTGGCACCATCTGTTCTCAAAGCCTCAGGTTTTAAAAGGATAAGAGATTATAAACTGAAACAATCAATATAGTAAGTAATATTAAATAATTTATCCCATCTTTTTCACAGTTGTATTTGCTGCTTTCTTCAGCCTTAAGTGAAACTGAATATCTTTTACTTTTGTTCATATCAGACAATATGAGCCTATATATAACTGCCTTTACCTTTTTTGAACTGTTAATAGGATTTTTTCTTGTTTTCTGACTAGACTGTAAAGAATGTTTTGAAGTATCATAAACATTATGAAAAACCAATCATTTACTTTTCTGTTACGTAACTGATGAACAAACTCATCACTGACGACGTTACCTGGAAAGTTCTTGCATTTCTTTGACCTTTTCTGCAATGGAAAATAGAAATGTATACAAAGACATCCTCTTTTAGTTCCCTTTGCATCTGAGAGTGTGCTTTCCACCTTTTCTGCTTCACAATACAATAATAATGACAACCCAGATAAAAGTGTGCACACACACCTCCAGGTAGACGCCCCAGGGCATGACTAGTGTTGCCAACAGGAGATCAGACACAGCCAGGGATACGATGAGGTAGTTGGTGGTGGTCTGCAAAGCTCGCTCTCGAGACACCGCCACACACACCAACACGTTGCCAAACACCACGCAGAAGATCAGGATGACTAACAGCACTGCGTAGAAGTTGTATGGAGGAGAGGAGGCTGACGGAGAGCTGGTGCAGTTGGAGGAAGTCAACAGGGAGGAGGAGGTGGGGAAGGATACGGGGGAATATGAGGGGTCATGGGTGATAAAGGCAGAGAAATTGTTCTCAAGGGAGAAGAGAGGGAAGGAGGGAGAGGGGGTCTCATCTGACTTGTTCAATAAAGTCATGATCCAGTGATCATGGTCAGCCTGAAAATTGAAGACACAAAGAAAAGAAGAGAAAATTAATTGCCATGAAAGTCTTGCTGACCCAGTGCACTTGAGTCAGCCTTTTTCAATAGATCCAACGAAGAGGGGCAGTAAAAGGAAATGTCAGTGTCACACCAGAATTAGAACTTTCTTTGGTCTTGTCTTGGAGAGGCAACTTGACAGGAAGTCATCTGTAGACATGGATATAAACAACAAAGCATCCTGTGTATTTACACAGAGGGTCACATTTAAGGTGAACTCATTTTGTCACAACAGACCTAAGCTGGAATGAAACATTTCCTTGATCTTTGTTGGTTCTTTTCAGCCACTGATGCACTAAAAGAACAACTGGAGGAAAGTAAATAGAATTCATGAGTATGTATCCACATAAAAAGCCTCACTTAAAATAATCTGAACTGTGCACATGCACAAATGCCTTTCCCTGTTATTTTTCAACTCCTTTCCTCATGTGGTTCTGGTGATTGTGTGTTGATGCTGACAGTCATGATGTCAGTTATGTTAGTTTCATTGCATTCACACCAGGATAGTCTGGGGAGCCTGGTTCAATTGGGCAGGGAATTCCAAAGAATGTTGCACCTTCCTTTGGTCTGGTTTGGCTTCACACTCCACTTCACTCAAGCGGACCAAAACGCCTGTACATCAAGCAGCTGCAACAACTTGTTGCGATGAGCGATATTCCCAGAAATGACTACTGACCAAGAAAAAAGAAGAAAAAAATCTGGCTCGTCGATTGGCCGGGACTGAAAATGGCTTGTTCATCGCAAGTAAACAAAAGAGCGTCACCAAGTTTCTGCAGTGACCAGATTCTGTCCAGTATGAGCAGCAAGAGGCAGCGAGCGATCCAGCATGTTGAGCTACGACGTGCTCTACATCACTTCCTCTCTCTGTCCCTGGATGGTCCATTTGCTTTCAAACTGCAAGTGAATCAAGACTTTGATTTTCAAGCAGACCCGATTTAGCTTAATTTGGTCTGCACCAGAGTGCAAATGTGCATTTACACCTCCAAACGAACACTACTATCGGCAGAAGAGGACCAGGGTTCGTTTAAAGCGGCCCAAACTTTGCCAGGATAAATGGCCTTAAGAAAGTATCTATCATCCATGTAGTACTTTATGAAGTATTTTTCACTCCATACAGTGTAAATAACAGGATACATAGTTTTCCCGCACACATTCAAGCACAAATGAACGTATCGAAAGTGAAGCCACGATTGTCCAAATTATTCTGGCTTCCACTGACGTATTTTCAATTTCATAATGTACCTAAAAATATGAAGTGGGTGACCGGCCTGGAATTGTAGGGATGCTAGTTCAACAGTCAGACCACAAACAATTGCTTTGATAAACAGATTTGTCCTGTTTTTTATGTTATCATGTTGTTATGTCTACAAAGTTATAAATCACAGGCCAAGTTGAGTTGAGACCCCATA
The DNA here is from genome assembly GCA_037177055.1 of Atherinosoma microstoma. Taxonomy (NCBI): domain Eukaryota; kingdom Metazoa; phylum Chordata; class Actinopteri; order Atheriniformes; family Atherinidae; genus Atherinosoma; species Atherinosoma microstoma. Next base: position 7,230,749 of record JBBBVU010000006.1, read on the forward strand.
TCCAGGCCGTTTCCAACAAGAGCGTGGACGTGGAGGTGGTCAGAACCTATAAATACCTGGGACTATAACTGGATGACAAACTGGACTGGTCTGAAAAGACAGCCTCCAACAAAAAGGACAGAGTGGTCTGTACTTCATGAGGAGACAGGGGTCCTCTAACATGCTGCTGATGTTTAACCAGTTTGTTGTGTCTAGTGTTCTTTTCTATGTTGTAGTTTGTTAGGGGGGGTGGGTTGGGGACAGTATTAAAAAATTGTCTGTCTGTCTGTCTGTCTGTCTATCTATCTATCTATCTCGATGATCTGATTGTGTTTCTAGTTCAGGTTTTTCTTAACTCATTTTCCTGAATCCTTTCCTTCTCGTGAGTTCGGCACATTTTTGACCAATCAGAGCGGACCGGGGCTTTTTGGATTTGGGGCTTTAAAAACAGAAAACAACCAGATGTGCTGCAGCAGCATACAGTATGAGAAAAATAATGTGATTTAAACCTATTTTACTAATCCCCCTTTAATGAAATTATGACCCTGTCACAGAACATAATACCACTGAGCCTCAGCCAAAGCAAGGGACGCAGCATTTCTGAGCTGCTGTAGTGATTTCTTGTTTAAGATCACAGCCATTCAGTATTGGTTCTTTGTCCAGCTTCTACATTACAGAGATTTAGCGATCGATGGTCTTGTATAGCTAGGCTATTTGTTATGAGTTGGCTTGTATGAATCAATGTATGACAATCAGATTGGCTCAAACTGATTGTCTGTGAAGTGCCCTGAGATGACATTGTTGTGAATTGGCGCTACACAAATAAAGATGAATTGAATATAGAAATATAGAAATAAAAGATGCCAAAATCACCTCATGCATTTGTCTCCAGGTAGACTTCCAAATTCAGATGTTTGGTGGCAAGCTTCATGGAAAGTGACTGAACCTTGGATCTATACCATATAAAGTTAATAAATTCTGACAATAGTGACTTTAAGTGAAGTTACCTAATTACTGAAAATAAGTTACATATTGTGGTCTGTATCCTCATGTTGCATAACAACATTATTTTACTGTATTGTGGGAAGTGATGGTGAAGGGTAGCAAATGTTCTGCTTCAATAATAATCTAGCACAAGTTGCTTTATGCTTAATTACGTTACTGCCTCAATGTGAAAGTTATTGATAAGGTTTCATTACTTTATGGAACTTATTTTCTCTTTTCTGCTTGCCCCAAACCATAAAAAAACCAAATTTCAGCATTTGATATGCTGTTTCAATAGTGTATTGAATTAATCCCTTGATTCAAATGATTTTCAGACATATATTCTGTTTTTTTCTATGTTGCGCAACGTCCTAATTTTTCTGGGGGTGAGAGGGATGTTTTATTCATTGACAGCTGCCTGTAAGCGAGTCTGAAACTGTCGCTCTGGGAGATTAACACTCAGCTGTACTCTAATCTGCCGCTTCATGGCCACTGCAGGCAAAAGGTTTATTCAAATCTCTTTGTGAGGTGAGCTTAGGACCACAGTTCTCTTGACCAATGGAAAATCAGAAGGCAGATGCACTAGTGTGCAAACTGTTCCTCACACCTGTATGAGGGCTAGACAGGGTCCTTCATGAGAGCTGAGATTGGAAAAAGTGGATTATCCGCATCAAAGGAGAAAAACAGACTGAAAAACAGGTGAAGCTTGGAAATTGGATAATGTTGGACTAGAAGTTTCTCTTTCCTTCAGGGGAACCTGAAAGTATTTGATTTAATTCAGTCATACAGAAGAAGACAGTTGCTTTTCTTTTGAATGAAAGCAAGCAGGCATCTGAAACCTGGGGGATGGGAGAGAGTCAGATACTGTTCGTATGGCTGTGCAGCTACAGATGAACAATATCTGAAATTAATGTGCTTAATAAATTAACATAAAAGAGACAAAGTAAGCTAGCAAGGACATTACACTCTTTAATTTCATCTTGTTAGGAATAACCTCCCATCTATGACCCTTGCTTATGATGGCTGTTGAGATTTTCTTTCACATCTAGTGGAAAAGGAAAGTGATGGAGAAAAAAACTGAGAAAGAAGATTAACCTTCCTGAGAGTAACTAAATCACACAAATAAATGCAAGACCTGCCAATCAACAAATTGATATTGTACTGAAAATCTGCTAAATATATCCCTGTTCTATGGTAAATTTATCAAAGTAAACGCATTACAAAACCTCTAAATACATTTAGCAGTGTATTGATTTGAGTCATTAGGAGAGGATTTTATGAGTTGCAATGTTGATAATAAAAATGTCTTAATGTGTTGAAATCTTTTCTTTAAACATGAGATGTTTAAAATTCAGTTTTGAGGATTACAATTGGTTTGAGATTTTTTTTTAGAGATTGATCCGACAATTTTAGTGTAGAATGGCTAAACTGTAGTTAAAATGCAGGGTCTACAAACACACAAAAAAAAGCAAGTGAAAAAACAATAAGGCATCTAAACAAACAGTTGCATAAAATCAACTTCAATTTCTCTAGAGATTAGGCAAAGTTGGACATCAAGTAACCATCCACTTCAACTCCTGAGCCACAGCCCCTCCATCTGACAATAAAACTGAGAGATGCCTCTATTCAGTTAATCTATTGTTCACCTCATCAGAAACGGTCTCCATGGAAGGGTGGCAAACTGGGAGAAAAGGCTGAGTTGTGTCAAATAATATAAAAACTAGCGGTTTTTATGTTATTTGAAGCAGTTTAGGATTTGAGGACAGGAGAGGGCAGAAAATAGCATTTTAAATGTTCCTCACCTATTTGCCTAAAAGGGTTAAATTTGTGTTGGACTCTAAATGTGTCAAATATTGACTTTCAAGCAAGTGAGAATTGGACAAACTGTTTATACTTTTTTTTTGTTTGTTTATATTTATATATTTAATCCTCTGACACACTCAAAACATGTAATGACATGCAAAAAGCAGCATAAAATATTTATCACTAGCAGGAAGTTGAACCGTACAGCATTGCTGTATGGAATCTGCTATTGGTCGAAAGGTCATGAATACATTCAGCTCCTGACACAGTCGTGCAGCTCACATAGCTACAGTACATCCCTGCTGTCTGTCTGTGACACAGACCTGCGATCTGCAATAATAATCAACACACTCCAATAAAAACTGAGCTTAATGAATCAATAAACTTTCTCCTGTTGACTGTGCACGAGTAGCTACAGCACCTGGGGAAGACGTTATCATTTGTGACCATGTATTGATTTAATCTGGTTAAATACTGTTAGGTACTGGGGGGGGGGTTACTTTATGCAGAAAATCACTGTATCAGATGCTGACTGATATGATAAATAGCTCAGCTCTAAACTGAATTCTAAATAACGGTTCAGCCAGATTTCATTAAAACCTAATTTACTTTTGAACAAATATGCTGAACAGCAAATACCTCAAATATAATCTAGGCAGAAGAAAATGGAAAAAAGCACATTAAAAGCTTTGTTTCACAAATCTCTCCCCTGGACACGTTTGTGGACTTGAAATAAACCTAGCAAATCTCACTTCGGTTTCTTTCATAAATAAGTCCAAAGACATCAAAAAGCGAGATGCCCCAAAGACTGTCAGCCAAACCAGGAAAGGAGTTATTAGCCAGTAAAAGAATGCAGCGCTGTGCATTATTAGAGCTGCCATCAGTAATAAGCATTGAAGATAAAGTCTTCAAACAGTACTGGCTTCTACTTTGCCAAGAGCAACTCAGTTTGATACTCAAGTATCTATTTTCTTTTTTTTTTTTTTAAACCATGAAAATGTCAAATCTGGAGCTAATATTTGATTACTACTGTGCAAATGTGATCACCAGATTTAAAAAAAGTCTTCTCAATGGTTCTTCAGTTGACTGCTTTATTAACAAAACTATCCGTTTCTTGGATTATAAGTGGAACTACACACAAGACAACCACATGAAAGTTCAAAGAACAAAGAAGTAGAACAATGATGGACCACCAGCTGTGTTTAGTTTTGTTTGTTACCATCAGATGTGGCGCATTTGGATGGCAGCAAACGTGAACAGAAATACTAAGATCTAAGTTAAAATGCTGCATTGCTGTAGAACATGGGACTGTGTCACTGGATTTTTTTCTCCTTCCATCATTTAAGCCTGTTATAGCATTCATTAGTCTGACATTTCCATAACTTCGGCATTTAGTTCTGCTTAAAATTTTGATTGACTTGGATGTTTGATCTTCACTTTGTGGAATCATGCATGAGCCGATGTGCGACTTGAAAGATTGTGATCAAAAGTCTAGAATGGATTTTCTGTTATAGAAGAAGCTGTTTCATATGATTAATTCAGGAGCTTTTTGAAGAGATTGTATCAACCTTGAATTACAATCCGAAACCAGAAGTCTTGCAAATGAATGGAATATACGAGTAGCTCTGTCCGCCTAACTGGAGTAACGTGAGGTCTAGGTGCCGAAGTATAGGTCTTGTAAATGGGTATCTTTTAATAAAAAAAACATGTAGTATGACCTCTCGGTGTTTGGTTGCATTATAGTATAAGAACAAAGAAGAGGAAAAAGGAAAAATGGCCTCTAGTCCAAACCTTATGAGATATGGTTGCTTTGCATTCCAGCTGTAACATGGTTGCTGGATCAAAACAATCCTTGTGATTTCCCCTGATGTTGTGCATTTCACAAGCAACTCAGCTCTTGTTCTAAAATATTAACCTGAAGCCTGATACATAAATAATAATAATAACAATACATTTTATTTTAAGAGCATTTCAGGAAACCTAAGGCCACTTTACAATATCAACAAATGTGTGTATAAATGATGTATACACACAAAAACACCATACCACACACAGGCTGGTTTTTATTTTAAGAATAAATATGAGGTGAGAGACACCTTATGTATTTTTCAGACCATATGCACACATGTTTTCTGACCAAATTAGACCAAAAATGAGGTAGAAAAAAAAATAGTAACATATATACTGTATATACTAAGTCAACTGCAGGAGCTAAAATAAGTGCAGACCTTATGGTTGCTGGCTATAATCTTGGGAGGACCTTCCTTAGGGGGCTTTAAAAATGAACTAGTAATTTGAAATTATTGTGTATTTCTGTCACAAGAATGGCTCATACCCTTTAAAGTGATTGTTTGAGAAAACAGCCAACATGCCCTGATCCATACTCCTGTGTTTCTCTTAACTTATTTGCAGGCTGTATCAGCGAGTATACAGGCTATGTATCCATCAGTTGCTGCTCCACCACCCTTAGCTCTTATGCTGTCTTTGTGTGAACTGATGCACAGTTTCACTCATTTAATCCCGCCATTTTTTTTTTAAATAAACCTTGGTAGGATCCTTTAATCTGACTTCACATAGTTGATCTCTATGGCTGCATTTTATTAGTCAGCAGTTTTTGTTTGAGATACCAGAATTAAGATTGACAAATAAAACTGATTTTATTTTCTCTTTCTAATTATATATTTGGTAAAATTACGCTTGTTTTAGATTTTTTTTTTTCCAATGTTACTGCCCAGAGTTGTGGTGCAAAGAATAGAAGTTATTTAGGGTTAAAAATGAAAGTCTATACTGATGCACTTTCATTCTGTTTCCCAATGACAGACTTATGAAAGAAATCCATACATATATAAATGACATTATAAATCTGGCAAAAGAAATGTGAGCACCTTTCAGCCTTGTGCGTGTAAACAGTTTCATGCATTTGGCCTCTGGTATATTTTTTAACGGGGCATCCTTGAGTTGCTTAGAAATGACCCAGGAAGCCAGGCACAAAAACGAAATCAATCATTTGATTCATTTTCATTCATTGCACACTCCTGGATCTTTAACTACAAGGACTCCAAGTATGGTTTAGAAGAGATTTGAATGTTTATTTTATTTTTTATTTTTTGTAACAGTCTTGAGGCCTTGATTTTTATTGATTCATTCATTTTCTGGCAATAAGGTAAGAATAACACCATTTTTGAAAAAATCTGTTTAATCCATGTGTGTAAATTGGGCTTTACATCCACTTACTCAATGTGGAATGTTTTAGAAAGCCTTAAAAATGACCCATTTTGATGTGTAAGCATGAGGACTTGCTCATACATCTTACAGCATGGTTCTTAAATGGAGCAGATTTAACATAAAAGTCTACAAGATCTGATCATAAATAGTTCCATTGCAACTCAACAGATGAGTAAGATTCATAATTCATTAGATTATTTAGAGCAATCTTTGAAAAAAATCAGCAGGTCAACCCAGTTTTTATCCTCAGATGTCAGGATCCTTTCAACAGAGGCAGCAGAGGCGAGCTTAAAAGATTGCTTACATTTCTAAACATGGAATCTTTTGCCATTCAAGCATCTAACTTCCAATGAGAGCAAAAACAGGCAGAACTGAAAAGGTTCAGATTATGAATATAAATAATAGTGTTTGGTTCAATCTACTACTTTCTTTAGACCCTGTAAAATAGCTAAAATTGACCTTTTTTCTTGTAAATGAAAGGCCACATCATTAACACCACTTATCGGTTTCCTTTCAGAAAGTAGTGCAAAGTGAAGTTGCATAATTGTGTGCACATCTTTAAGCATCTACAGACAAGCAGAGCAGCTGGAATCCCTCAGGTCATGGCAACAAATGTCATTTGATTTTCCGAGATGTCATTTTTCAGTGTCACATTTTATTTGCTTCACCGAGATCTGAGGGAGTACTTTCACTGCACAACATTACTCATTTCAACTTTAACATTGGCATGCAAAATATTGCAGACACGTATGTCACTCCAAATAGCTAAGCTAATCAATGACAACTTTTCTTTTTTTTTCTTTTTTTTTTTTTTACCTCAAAATCTTTTATCTGATTTCTCTCTTTTAAGGTTTCAATTTTCTAAGAGTTGCTTTGTTTGGCATTTCCAGCAAAAGGCTTCAAATCAAATGAGATTCTTAGACCCTGATTTACTAAAGGTTTGTGCCTCTAAAAACACGCGCAAACTTGATAACAGACGCAAAAACATGCTGCAGCCGCTTTACTAATCTGGCGCACCGAGGAATGTGCCTGTTAAATGGGCAACATAGCGCCGCCATCCATTTTGCGCGTTTGTCTTGAATGAATATGCAATCTGGGTGTTTCTGCCAGAACGTGCAAAATACTGGGAGGAGTGGATGCTGATAAATCAGCTTTGCACCCGCAACGTGATTTACTAAACGTGGAACGGATTGCGCTGGCTGTTTTTGTGCCTATATTCAGCGCTTCTGAAAGGCAGGCGTTAACTGGTTCAGATATGCACAAACGGCTGCAGCTTGGATGAGAGGCAACGGCCCAATGCTGCAGGACTGCAGACAACGATCAGTTTGATTCACAATATAATCTCATGAGTGGTGGATGGCAATGACTGAACTTCTGGAACAAAAACTTCACACAAAAACAGATCATTTGTTTGAATGTTAAAATCACAACTGTTGTTTAGACAAACGTTGTCAAAAGGAGACGCGTTTATATTTGTTATGTCAATAACAACTATGATGTCATTAACAGAACAAGTTTCAGTCTGTGCACATACCTTGTTCTACAACAGGCTCTAGCGTGTCATAGCCCAGAGTTCCAGTTATCTGCTCCTGGCAAGTGTGCTGCACCTGTTGCTCAGTATTGGTCAGAGGAATCTCTTCCGTCGCCCACCATCTGTCGTATATGCCGAGGTTTTAACATGAGCTTTGCTTTTCTGTTTTCTTCATCTAATATCTTGCCATCTCTTCTTAACCTCATCTGGTGTTCTTCTTGTTTTTCTGACTGCATTTGCTTTTTGGCAAATATCCTCCCAAACTGCAGTCCTTCTGGTCACATTAAGATCTATTTGCTATATTTCTATTTGCCTCTTCCACTAAAATTTCCATCTCCATTTGTTTTCCGTTTGTGACTGTTTTGCTCTCCTTCTACACAGCGAATCAATTGCGCACACTAAATCCTCATTTAAATAAGGCTATTTGCGCCCATTATCAATTGCACTATCGATCTTAGTGGATCACCCACAAATTATGGAAACACAACAGGCGCAATTTATTTGCGGTACGTATGCAATTTTGCATTCTCTATTTGGGATCTTAGTAAATCAGGACCTTAGTCTTTTTGGGGTTAATTGATCTATTAACATCTGTCTGCAGATTTTTAAAAAACTGTGAGGGGTCAAGGTAAAACCTTCGGCTTTCACCTCTTGATGTAGTCCATTGTGAATTATTACATATATCTAATTTCAGAATTATTCTATAGTGAAACGCATATTTTCTATTACCTTCATGAATATTACTGGACAGTATTCTCTGAAAACTTATTTGATAATACTCAAAAAGAAAAGTTTCCTGGTGTAGAAGAAATTTAAGTTCTTATCTGTCAGAATTTTATTATCTCTATAGCTTATCAAAAATGATTGGAAGCAAACCTGACTTAAACATTTTTGCTTCCGAAGGTATGGAGGCCCAATGCCAGTATTTTTTATGCCAATACTTTGTCACGTTGTATAACTTTTAAAAATGACTGACATCTATAGCAACTTGTTTAAAGCAATGTCTTTATCTCATTATCATTTGTCTTATCATTTTTGTTCCAACTGAAAAAAATACAACAAAACAGGTTTATTTTGCTTTGTGATGTTTATTTTTTAAAGTGAAGACACAAGACCTGAAACACTTTCCAATCTTCTTATAACCTTCTGCTTTGAATAAGCATCAATACTATTTTTTAAGTGGATAGATTAGGTGAAATACACTAGTAAATTGAAAATGCTGTGAACACTTGCCTTTTCAGACCATTATTAACTTGTGAAAATTAAGCACAAAGTTTGATCCTATAATCATATTTTATGCTTTTTGATATTACAAACTAATGATACCTAATTTTACCCAGAAAAGTCAAGTCTTAAAACTTTTTGGTGGGCAAAGTAATTACATTTCTTATGAATGGACTTCTTGCTCCTTCATCAGAGCGCTGTCTACTGCCCTTTTCAACTCATCTCTCCCCTTCAGCATCATCCTCCAGCCTTTTTCTCTTATCACCCTATTCTCCTGTGAAATCCTTGTTTATCTCCCTCTGTTGCTCTGCTCCTCTCTGGACACACTTGACAGGTCTATTACACTTTCAACCTTGTCTGTCCTCAACGCTACAAGAAAAAAACTAAACAGAACAAAATAGAGAGAAAAAGTTTTCAAAAATGCCAACGATTATTTTTTTTCTCTCAACTAAAGCAATGAGTTGGCCTGCAATAAATCTTTCATTTCTTTCACTCAGAGGCAGGAACGAGTCTCAGCCTGTGGGAACGATGTGGATGTTGGGCTGCGGTATAATCAGCTCTCTGCTGACATCGGAGCTGAAAATATCCATTGTTTCAATCCTACTTCAACTGAGAACACACCCAAGACTCCTCATGAAACCCTTTTCCATCTAATGAGCAGTCCACGACTTTTGAAAGCAAGTGAAATAACAGGACGGAGAACTCAGTCTTATAGGAGAAAAATGCAGGGGGTCATTTTTACTAATATTTGACATTATACACTTGAAGACCAAAGAGAATGCAAACACAGAGAGGATCAGCTGCACAACCGGTAATATGTACTTTCACTCGTAGTATGAAAAAATCGCTGCGGTTTCACTTACGATTAGAAATTCCATTCAGCTGATCAATAAGCAGGAGAGAGAATCACTCCAACACTGAGTCACACCAGGAGATCGCAACCCTGAGGCAATGCTCCACACTAAACATCTATTATTCAACAAGCAATTTGGTATCGTCTCCATCTTTTATTTAAAATGAGACACTGCAGCTTTTGGAAGTCACTTCCAAGTGATGTGTGCCTGATGTGCCCAGATTTAGTGGACCGGACACACATTTATACTTGGGTCTCACAGATAAAAGAGCTCAAGTGTCAGGGGTGATGACACACTGAAATCACTAAAGCTCCCTCAGATTTCCATTTGGATAAAAAAAAAGTAAGAAGTTGCCACATACAGATGGTGTAAACATTCAGAGTGTCATTTTAGTCAGTTTTAGCTGGCAATTACACACCTTACCATATGTCCCAGAAATAACCATCTTCCTGCATCCTACCTGTCCATGTAATTCAGGGAATTGCACTATTATTCAAACAGTGTCCTTTAGCTGAACCTAATTATTAAGAAAACCACCAGACTGAATATAACAACCTTTTGGAGCATGTTAGGCCACCAGAGTGTTTCACAAATGAGAACATAATAAATTTAAAAACCCAAATAAAGACAGAAAATGATAATAGCTTTGTTTCATTAAGGCGTCATACCCTCCAGGCTTGAGCTGACCACTATGTACACACCGTCAAAATATATCTATCCTTTAGCAGCCTGCAAGATCATTTGGTAGAGAAAATTTTCCACTGACTATAATCAATTTTATTAATTGAACATTTGTGCTTGTAGACCTGAGCCATCTCTCTTCCACTTGGTTTGGGAATGAAATTCCAAAAGTGCATGTTTATTATCTGAGTATTTCATGTGTTGACCATTTCACTATTGTTATCGTGCTATCTGTTTTCTTTACCATTTGTTAAAAAAAACATTAATTCTTATCATTGCTGTCCTAAAGAAAATGCAAAACACTTGCATAAGAGTAAAGTGGAAGTTTTTATCTAATATTTTCAGTAACAAAATCAAACCAAGTGAGGGGAAATGTGAAATAAAAAACTTGTAAGTCAACAATATGATCAGCTCAAGGGGTCTTTGTGCATCTTCTGTACATGCTGAAAATGATATTTTCAAACAATTGCAACACTGTTTGACCTCACAATCAATTTCCACTGAAATCACCTTTTTCTTTTTTTGCATGTCATAAATTATATAGTTCAAGCAACCTCATCAGTTTCAAAAACAGACTATCTAATGAGCATAACTTGTTTAGTATTGTCATTAACTATTAGTGAATAGCAGCATTGAGTATCTGTCCTCTCTTATACGTATTTTGGGATGTGTGGTTATTTATCTTGTGTTATCTCGCTGTCCATCAAAACACCTTGAACTTGAACCTATATACTACTTAGCTCAACATTTAAACTAGGTTGAATGCATATGAAGGCTTCTTAACTAAGTCTGGAAATACAAGTCAAAGGCTAAAACTTTTCCCCCCTTCAACAGAGAATTGTCCGTCCTGTTTCCCTCTAACTAACCAAAGGAAAACCACAGCAAATTAGTCAAATAAATAATGAGTAGATAAGAAAAATCTAATACGGATGATTAAAGTCTGATATAAGCATTGCCTGTAACTTACCGCCTCTTTCAGCTGAAGTCCGGGTCCGCTCTCCTCTCAGGAACACCGAGGTCCGTAAAACTGGCTGCCAGGATGCTGCATCCCATCAGCGGTTTACAGCCGACCTCCCAACCGTGACCCCCGTCGGTCAGTAAAAAAACAGATCGCGCGCCGCTTAATGAAAAAACGCTCCCTCTTCCTCAATCTCAGCAGTGTTACTGGTGGGTCAGTGTGGTTGGTGGGGGGAGTGTGACAGATGGGAACACTTGGCGAAGAGACGGAGGAGAGGGAGCAGGGAGAGTAATTGGAACCGAGGTGCAGAGTTTCGGATGATGATGTTTTTACAGGAGGCTATAACAAACAAGGAGAGATGCTCTTGCTGCAGACAAACAGTTGGATTAGGAGAGTTGGAGGGAGAGGCGGGGTTAGGCACGTTTCTTTTTTTTCTTTTTTTTGAGTGGTTCAACATTTTTTGAAAATCAGGGTGTATGCATGTTTGCTCTTTGGTTGAGTAATATGAGTGGATTATTAAACTGCGCTGGAATCACCTTGGGAAAATATATTCCTGAGAGATGAAGACCATATAGCAAAGCATAACTTAATAAGCAGGTCGAGTCCAAATCTACAGCTTGTGTCACACAGTTCTTTTAACCTGATGGGAAATTTGTACTTCTTGGGACCTTTGCTTAACTCCCTCCATTTTAATGACAGAAAACTATTTTTCCTGGAGAGAAATTTCATTCCCAAAACTGCCTAGGTAATGTAGTAGCCTACATTTTAAGTTAACCCTGAACTTTCTGTGTGGAAATTGTGGCAGATCCTCCATGTAGAAAGTTCATGATTTTATTTCTGTTTAAAAAAATTTTTTAGGTTCAGTTTTCACAATAGATGAAGGCGGAGGGATCCCTATGACTGAGATAAGAAAGTGAGAAATCACAATAATAAAACATCTCTAATTGTTTCATAGCAGGGATGGAGTCTCTAAAATCTGATTGGACAACTCAGGTGCGAGGAAAGAAATATCGTTCCAGACACCAGTGTCGCTAAACCAGTTTGAAGTAATTTAGTGGTTTCTAAGTATTCATCCTTTAAAAATAATGACATATGGCTGCACATTTGTAGAAAAGATTTTGTCCATGTGAGTAAAAATACTGATGTTATGTATTAGCCTAACATTAACCTAAAGCTAGTCTAGTTATAACGCTAAATTAGTTTAAAGATGATGTTGGGGAACAATGTCATATTTCATTTTCAGTGAGTCTATTTAGGGACTAAACATCATCTCATTTATTCAAGCTTTTTTACATCGGAGCTGAAAATAAACCTGGGTATTCAAAGTTAGTTTGCAGCAACATGAAAATGTGGAGAAATAAAGCCTGTAACCAGTATTATTTTGAATAGGAAAATATAAGAAAAGAATGAAAAAAAAAGGGAGATAATTCTAACATATCAGCAGCAATCCAAGTTTCAGCAGCCCGACAGTTCCCAACAGGGAGCTAGCCCCACAAGTCATTGTGGTCAGGCAGTCTACCACCACCACCACCAGACAGTAAATTAGAACTGCTAGGGGGAGAAGCCATTGATCCTACCACATCAAGCGCCACATACTGTGCCCCAAAACAACCAACTATGGACCTCATGTCTCGCTATTGTGACCACAGTTATCACAGCAGTGTATGTTTGTGTCTGTTAGAGAGAAAAACAGAAAACTTCCTATCTTCATATATGGCCCCCCTGATGAAGTCCTGTCTAGACAATAGGCAAGGCAAGGCAAGTTTATTTGTATAGCACATTTCATGTACAGGACAATTCAAGCTGCTTTACATAAAACAGAAACATTACAGTAGGGGTGCAGAAAGCATTAAGAAGAAATAAAACAAAAAATGAAATAACAAAATAGCAAAAGCACACATGGTGATGATAGATGAGATCATGATTCTCAGAAAGAGACATAAAAGGAGGCAGCACAGTAGACTATGGTGGTTTGTGTGGCCATTAGATGCATTGAAGCTTCTTCTTTTTCTTCGTTCCTTTCGAAAAGAATCCAAGTTATGGACGTAAAGGATGCAGAAGACAAATGAAAGGCTACGTATCTGTCTGTAGTGTAAATGGAACTTCAGTTTCAGTTTCCCGTGAGAGTATGAAAAGGGCAGAGTAAAGGTAGTGTGTTAGAATTAGAAATTACTACAAGGGACTGTACTCTCACCATTTCTCTTCACACTGTACACCTCAGACTTCCAATACAACTCTGAGTCTTGTC
>JBBBVU010000006.1:7244335-7271950 GCA_037177055.1 Atherinosoma microstoma
GATGAGCTGGCTGATGTGGCCGGGGAGAGGGAAGTCTGGGCTGCCCTGCTCAGGCTGCTGCCCCCGGGACCCGACCCCGGATAAGCGGAAGAGGACGGTACGGTATAAATAAATAAATACACTGCTACAACAATAATTTCTCTCTAAGAGGGATAAATAAAGTGTATTTAATTTCATTTCATTTCATTACTGCCAACACCTGGTAAAGATGGGCGTAGAAGTTATTTTAAATGCAAAGCACAGCTGTGAATGGACGGTGGCCGTCAGTGGCCAAAACTCTTCCAGACATAAACATGTTTTCATCTGCGAGTGGATCCAGTGGTCTCAGGTGCAACGATTACTGCACTACAAGTAACTACTTCAATAATATATACATGTCCTACTGTCTTCTTTTGTGTACCTTTTAAGGTACATTTGCATATTTTTTGTAAAGCTGCTCCCTCCATCAACCTGATCAGGTCTCAAAACACCAATTGAAATTGATCATTTGAGGATGCTTTCTTTTTCCTGCCATTTCTATACTTTAAATAAGATATCTACTAAACTACCTTTGTTCTTTGTCTGACCAGATCCTGGTGGATACGTGTGCTATTGTTCATCAAAGTATCAAATATTATTTCATGGGGGCTTTTAATTCACTGCACTTGTACCGAATGTGTGAAATATATTCTCAGTGAAAATGAATAAAAATGCATTTGAAAATAATTATTCAAGCCAGTCTTTTTAGGTGCATTTTGATAGTGTCCATAGAATATTGGACATATGGATAGGCTTATTCATCCACTGTGAGACTGCAAAAATAGTGCTGTGAATTGCATTACCCCTTTAACCACACTGCTCCAAACATCTCTGGCTCTAAAACAGTTCCATTAAAATAAAGATTAAAAAAATAGCTGAAATAACTTTAATCTCCTAATCCATAATTAAATAGATAACAGTTTCCATAAAATGGTCATTTCAGACTCCAAAAAAGACCAATTTGATGAAAGCTGAACTATTATCTGAATTGCAAACTCGTTTGGGTCGAGGACTTTGAATCCTTTCAGTCTACAGAATGAAATTACTCCCTGGCATGGTGACAACGGTTTCACGGTTGGAAAAAGTTGTTGCAGTCAAGCTGTAGCAATAAAAACACAACGATCAAGCTGTCGTGTGTTGCCAAGCTGTGTCCCTGACAGGCATGTTCTTTATTGAACAGTGCTCCCGTTGTTTGACTCTGTTGAGGCATAGTCACTGTATAGGACAATAAATTAAGAAAAATTCTAAGTATCGCTGAAAAACATACATGCTGTTGATTGGGTGATGCAAACTGAATGCCTTTCACCATTTAAATTGTTTAGTGCATGTGAGTGAGGAGTTATGGTGGAGGGATGGGGGTAAGTGGATGGGTGGGCGGGAGACAGGAGGAGGTGGGTGTATGTGGGTGGGTGGAGGGAGAGTGGGGCCCTGGTTCCCGGGGTGTGCGGCTGGTGCATTGGGTTTGGGACTGGGAGGGTGTGGTCCTCCTGGGTGGTGTGCAGGCCCCCAGGATCTTGGCCTGGGTTGCCGGCTGGCTGGGGCCTCCCTCTGCCACCTCCTGGACGGATGCGGGGTCGTCTTTGTGCCGTGGTGGCTGGGGTCTGTGCACTTGGTGGCTTCCAATCGCCTGGGTCTCGAGGTCCCCCTGGCTGCAGCCTCCGACCTTTGTGCCTGCAGATTCCCATTTGCATGATCACTCCTTTTTTAACCATATTCACTCCGTATATTCTGCATGCTGACGCAGCCCCTTGTGTTGTCCTGCAGTTTTATTTACTAATAGATACTTTCAGTTAGTTTTCTTTGTGTGTTTCTGGTACTCTGGTTTTAGTTTAGATACATGGTTTCTTTTCAGCTTCTTCATCTCTCATTGGTCCTCCTGCGGGGGCCGTGGGATGTTCCTTGTGTTTCTGTACAGGTGTAGCAGGTTGTCTAGAGTCTGTGGTTAGACTGCATTGTTGTCTATCTGGTGTGTCTTTGTCTTCTTTTTTTTAATTTTTCCTTTCTTTTCTGTTCTCTTTCTGTCCCATCCGGTCAGGTCCAGCAATATCATGTAAATACAGTAATAAACCATTATTCAAAACAAATAAATAAAAATAGAATTCAGTATATAAGAGGAGCTTTTAAAGCACTCATAAAGCACCTCTTGGCAAAGCAAATTTGCTCGGCACAACCCAGCAGCCAGACCATCATTCTGCTTACTATGATACTGGACAAGACAAGTTAAAAAAAAGTGATTAGTGCAAGCAAAGTTATAATGAACAAAAGTGTTCATAAGGAAAATAAAAAATATATCCATAAGACATTGGAAAAAAAAATCTTAGAACACCTCTTACCGTATGCACCGTCCAATTTAACTTGTACTAATTTTGCCAAATGACAGATAGTTCTTTCCCAATCTGATTAAATGACAGAATATATATTATCTATGTCTGTCCATGGAGCATGACGACTTCTTCCACAGTAATTACCCTATTTCTGGAAATATAGCTTATGTGATGAGGTGCAGATTCCGCATTCTCATGGTCTCTGATTACATCATCATGTTGACCATCATCATCATCTACCTACAAGACAATGTACACATGTATGTTACACATTGTTGATTTGGTCATTTTTAAGAAGAGGAGTAACAGATGGTGTTACACATCTGCAAATGGTTACCATTAGGAGTTAAAAGTATGTAGTTAGTTTTACATGCAAAGAGTTGGAGCTACAGAATCAAAGTGTTTATATATATATATTTTTTTTTAGGGAAAGACCGGGCTTTCTTTCCCAAAAATTGTCAATATATTATTTATAATTAGCTTTTAAAATTGTTCAACAACAGAGGACTGGAACATTCAAGTGCCCCTCATGCTCTTCTTCTCCAGATGCTCAGTTGTCATGACAGCAAGGAAGGAAGTATTTTATCAAACAATCAACGTTAAGATTTAACTTCTGGCAATCAGTAAGGCAAACACTTCCTGAAGACTCTGATCAATTTATTTCTCCCAAGTGTTCGTCAGCCGATGAAACATGTTTACCTGCAGTGAGTTAACATGCCCCTAAAACTAATGAAATGTAATCAGATTATTTGGTACATCAACAGTAGAGACATCGAAGTCAAAAGCCGACTCTTATCAATAAATCCATTAGATGACAATAAATTTTCATTCATTCAAGGAAAACATTCAACTGCAAGGTGTTTTAGTATTTACCCCAAAAAATATGAATTATTTGAATCAATATATGCATTGCTATTGATCAAAAGTTTTTTTTTCTCTTTATGCATTTAAAAAGTTTATTTCAAGCCTTTTAGCGGGTGAGCCAAGGATCCATCCAACGCTTGTAAATGTAGTTTTACTCTCTCTAAAACAAACAGATATAAAAAAAGAGAAAAAAATAGCTTGAAAACAAAATGAAAATATTTAACCCCTTTTCAACAACCCATCATTTCAATCACTCCATTCTCCTCTCCGGTCAGGTCAAAATAAACTGGAGTGTTAAAAAGACAGTTTTTAGAAGAGGTCATTATAATTTGCAGGCGTGTTCCAACTTTCTGGGACAAACACTTCAGTTTTTCAAAGGAATGGGAGAGCATCCAAACTTTGAAATAAATATGCAAGTTCTTAATAGAATCTGTCTGTCAATACAGCGCCACAGTAAAAAACTCCATTTATGTTTCCACATTTTTTTTACAGCAGACAGAATCTGACAATATGAATGCTGACAGTCGGAAGAAAAAAAAACATTTGATTTAGTTTTGATCAAATATAAATTAAAGGGCAAAAATTCATTTGATCCACTTTTTCCAAGAGCAGAGAACCTGAACTGTGACAGGTGTTTGTGTTGCAGAATAGATTGCATAATTTTTCACTGTGCAGTATTTTATATTCTTTTCATGCTTACTTTAGACTTCATACACAATTGTTCCTCAGGAATATGACACATTCATATTTATATACAATTACTAGACCCTTCAAGAACTTGCATCTGACCCCCCCCTCCCCCCCTGGTCTCTGACAAGTCCTCAATCACCTTTAAGTTTGATGATTAGGAAGAAAATTTGGTCGCTTTTAGGAACCTCTGCTGGTAAATAAGTAGTACAGTACATTGTTGCATGTGATGCATCCTACATAGAGACCTCATGGTACAGACTTCTGCCTGTACCACTGCTTAGACACAGCATCATCTGCAAACTAGCAACATGAGTTGGCTTTCATCAACTTTTAACCTAAAAAGGTTGAACTGACCATCCTTTATGGCAGCCTCTGATCTGACCCCTGAACATGTGTCCTCTTTCTGTGATGAGTTCAGAGAACTTAATGGCATTTCTGCACAGAATTGTTCTGAGGCTTCCAGCTTGCCTTGCACAGAGGTTGCATCTTTGATGTGGCGGAGGGGTGGCACTGGGTTGGTTCTGAAATAAATATGTTGTGAAATATTAGTTTCCTGATGAAGTTAAGCAGAAAGCGTCACAACCCATCCTTATCCTGAAACCCTGACCTGCTAACAGTTCATTGCTTGTAGCTGCAACTTGTCTCTGTAGACTTTTCCCTTGATTCTAGATTTGTTTACATTTTTTTTAAATATCCCAAAATAAGCCTATAAAGACAGAGTCATCACAGATTTACCCTTTTGTTGCATTTTAGAAAGTTTCCCAACTTAGTTAAAAAACAAAAACACATGAATAATCCAGTTAGATGAAAAATATGTCTGCTGAAGGAGCTAATCCATAAAGCAGTGATGAAGGACCATAAGATGACAGCCAAACTATTTGCTGCTATCTAAGCACGAACGCTTTTGTCAAGCTGCGTCATTGCAAAGATTCACTGGGGATGTAAAAATGCTACAAGCAAAGAATAAATCTGCAGAGAGGAGATCAAAGTGACAAGAATCAGGTGGAAACTGCTGTTTGAACATAGGCAACGTGTCAAATGTGACAATTTGAAAGCAGCACATACTCCCTGCCTTCATGAAGACAGTTGCGCATTGAAGTGAAATATGAAATCTGAGTGGTTGATGCCATTACCTGCAATAAATTGTCCTACTTCAAAGACCTAAATGGGTTTGACCCTGAAGTGGACCTGACACGAAAACAAAATCAGTACATAACACGGTTGCAGGAAGTGGCATGAACATTACTTTCACCTGGATTCATTCGTGTCAAGTGAGCTCACACACCAAATACAAACAGACAATCCAACACTTACTTTAAAAATGCATCGTTGCAGAGAATTCAAACGTTTTCATCTTTCCTGCTTTCGCTTTCCCCTATAACCTCCCCTCCTTCCCCGTTTCTCGTCCACATACCATCCTTCTAATCCCCTTGACTGAAGAGCATGAGACCCAGTGGCTGCAGGCACAAAACAGGAGAAGTAGTAAATTAGAGTGGAGAGAAGACTAGAGATCAGAGAGGGAATGAAAAAGGAGAGTGCCTCTCAAGCTGCAAACACAGACAAAGACACAGAGAAATGAGAGCGACTCAGTGTAGAGGAAGTTTAATAAGAAACAAGTGCAGCTTTTTTATTTTTTTATTTAGACAAAATAATTAAATTCTACAATTATAATAATCATAAAAAATGAAGTGTATTAAACAGCTGCTTTAGAGAAGCGAGAGCCAAAAGCAGATAGTAACATTTCCACATAAATTAAGCGGACATTTGAAAATTTCAAAAATGATGTAAACGCTGACGAGTGTTTCATGTCCCCAAGTTTGTCCAAAATTATATGCAAAACACAAACATGGATTAAAAAAACAACAACTTATATTTACCAATGTTTAACAGAATAAATGGATCAATCGCTCAAGAGTTCCTCTGTATTCACTTTCATTTGCAGATTTTTCATGTTCTGATATTCATTTCTTTTTCTCCCCTGCTCAAAAAACGTGGCTCTAACCTTAAATAACCAGCACCTTTCACCTGACTTTGAGTCGATCTCATTAAAATAATCCTGTCGGAGTCTTATCGCCGCCTGTGGCTGTCAGGACATAGTGATTATTCATTTTCCCTCCTGCTGCCCGAGGTAGCCGAGCCGAGCAGCAGCAGACTGCAGCACAGGAGCCGAGGAATTCAAACAAGTCCCGAATCGGGGGGGGGGGAATTTGCTTCTTTCATGAAGTCCAAGCGAAGAGCAGCACGTGATTGATGGTGATGAGGATTTTACTTTCTGCCCTGACTCCAACTAACAACCCTGAAAACAGAGAACTAAAAATAAATCTATAACAAATCTTAACGTTTTCCTAAAGGGACATAACTAAACAGACACTTTCATACAGCTTTGTGGAAAAAATACATGAAGGCCTAATATTGTTTTTGTTTTTTTTACACCATGTTAAAAAAAATGTAAGTGAATAATAGTTGATTTATTGCTTCTTCAAAGTGTAATGGCTGATCTGACATAAAGAAATGAGTCTATGGCTTTTCCTGCTCCTTCCTCAGGGTGTGATGTGCTCTCATTAGTGCAGACAGAGTATTTCTTAGGGGACGACAGTGTAGGGTTGGTAGGGCAGCAGCTTCTGTCGTTCACTGATCGCATATATCCACGCGGGTTTCACAAAGTTCAGGTTGCCGTTCTCCATCAGCGCCTGTGAGAGAGATGAGGGAGAAAGAGGGAACAGTCATGAAGCATCCCTCTTAACATTACACCTAAACACTTTAGAAAACCTCAGATTAAATTACAAAAATATGCTAATTAAGATATGAATGAGTGGAAGAGATCAAAACTAAAACTGAGCACCAGTTTCAAACACATTTAAAAGACACGTGCCTCAAGCAGTGCTGGTTTTTACTTCAGGGCTTTATTCTACCTTGAAAAATGACAGTATATGCATAGTACTTAAAATGTCTGAGTAGACTCTAGGCCCTGTGCTTTAAGTGGGATGCTCAGAGGATGCTCTTCCTTTGTCGCTTATATTAAAAAAAAAAAGTTTTTAGCAGTGCACTTTTGATAATTGAGCAGCACCTAACACAAAGTTACCCCAAGCAATTTCCGCTTTAAAATGCAAAATGGTCTCGTCCGTGGACATGACAGATAAAAGCATGCGTATACATACGTACAAATAGCCGGCGAAACAAATTAAATGCCAAAGGAGGAAATTAGCGATAGGACTCACGTCTTCAAAGGAGTCGTGCCACCCTTCACTGGTCACCACGAATTGCACTTTATCGGTCATGTAGTCCTCGATCACTCTGAGGCAAACGCAGTATTGTAATTACTTGAACAAACCTCGTCTTTTCTAACTGCGAATTATGAGGGAAAAAAAGTTTGGGGTAGGTCTCTCTCACCCGTTAAAGGCAACGATGTACCGGAGCAGAAGTCGCCTCTCATTGTTGGGAAATGTACCGTAGAGGAAAAAGCGCTTTCCACTGAGGAAATCTGGAAGGGGGAAGATGGACAAAGGAGCAACTCTTTACAATATGTGAGAGGAGAAAGTACAACAAAAAGAGAGAAACATTTTAATAGGCATGTTTCTGATTACTGTGCGTCTATCGTTACAACGTCTGACGCAGAAGGGAGACATCTGTTCCTGTGAAGTGCAGAGACAGGAAGACACTGTGATAAGAGGGCAGACAGATGTACCTGGTAGCTCAGGGATGGGATGATCCTCTTCAGCTTCAGCATCTGTGTTTTCATCTGTCGACCCCCCGAACAGATCCTCCTCTTTCATCATCCTTTCTTTGGCTGCTGTTTTCTTCTGCCTGCTCTCCTTCTCCACTCTTTCACAAGAACAAGTCATTTTTTTATCACGAAGCTCGTCTCACAATTACAAATCTCCCCGCTTGTCTTGTTTGTTCCTTTGTCCTATCAGGCCACGTGCTCTGACAGCAGCTTCAGCCACAGATATCGTTTAATTTATCTCGTTAAGACAGCGTTAAAGCACATTTTCAAGCTTTATTAAATCTGATAAAAAGTTACTCTTGTTCATGTGACTAAATTCTGTTTTAATATAGAATCGTCGGGTAAATGTCATGAATAACAATATAGACTACAGATGTCCTTTTATAGCTCAGTACAGTATGACTCATCACCAGGAGTGGATAAGTTACAAAACCAACCTTATAAAGAAAAGATTACTCATGTCCTAAAGCAGTTTACACAAGAGGCCTTCCAGCACTGGTTTTAAAGTTTTGTCTCAAAAGCATCTTGAGCAAACAGATAACACTTCTTTTTAATCAATATGCTGCCTGTGCAGACAGCAGTGATACACTTTGTGTGCTCTGTGGTGCTCCACGGTAATTTGAAGGAGGTTATCAGGTTTTTGAGGAAGACTCTGCAGATAAAAGCAGCAGGACTGAACCGAAACGTTAAAGCTGCTAAATGCTCTGCAGAACCACAGGGTAAAGAAGTTTAGAAACCTACACGGCTTCAACAGAGAAATGAAGGAGTAAACCTGTCCACTCAATGTGAAACTTCTTCCGTTTACCTTTGCAGCTCATCTTCTGTGTCCACTGCAGATTCATCATCTTCATCTCCTGCTGTGGGAAAAAAAGGGTTCAATTAACTTTTGAAAAAAAAGAGACATTTATTGTAATGCCAGAAAAAGCCCTTCCAGATAATTGCATTCAATAGTTAAATATTTTTACAGTTTCCCATGTGTTCACTAACAGCCTTGTGACTGCAGTGTGGCACTAATCTTAAAGCTAATTAACTAGAATAATGTCCGAGAGTTAAATCTGCTCTAAATTCCTAGCCATCTGGGGGAGAACAGTTTAATGTCTCCCACTTAAAATGCCCGGTGAATCCAGGTTTCTATGAAATATACATCAGCAGTTCAAAGATGTAACTTTGCAGGAAACAGCCATTACCATACAACCCTGTGTTGTTGAGAGGGAAAGAGAAGATCTATTTAAAATGCAGTTTCTATGCATGTGGCTTGTTGTCGGGTCGCTGCTTGTTGTCTGTCTTTAATGATGCACCTCAGCACTTTACTTCTGGCCTCGCATTAACATAGAAATGAGAATCATGCATAAGTCCCTTCACAGTGATTGGATCTCGTCTCCATTCTTGGTTCTCCCTAAAACTCCATCTACAGTGTGCATGTTGCTCTCGTCCTTTCCACGGTGGTGTCATCAACTCGTTCATTTTCAAGTGTGTCATAGAGGTTATCCCTTCTGTCTAATCCCCCTGTCTCTCACCTTCCCTCCTGGACCCTCTCAATTCATTCAGTCCTCTTCAGCCCCAGCGCTGCCCTCCCTCAGTCTCCAGTTATTTGAGCTAACAGAATGAATCACTTCCTACGAGTCATGGCCACTTAATCTCAGCTCTTCAATCTTTTCAACACAGATGCACAAATTTGTTGTTTATTTATCAAGAGGATTTAGGTTTTGTTGATTTAGACTTATTTTATACTGTGACCAACAGCAAAATAATAAGGATTCATAAATGTTCAAAAACTTTTAAAATTAAAATTATTTTTAAAAACAACTAGATGACAGGGAATCAGCTTTAAAGTGTGGCAGGAAAATTATAGTTGCGGGTGTAGCCCGGACACTTTAAGGGGATGGATTGTCGGTCCGTCCCCCTAAAGTGTCCGGGCTGCAAACAGTAAACAGCTAGCCCTTTAGCCACTGTGAGTGAGGGTGATATTTACTCATCGGGTTTAAAGGCATAAAAAAACGTCCAAGGCCTGGAAGAGATTTGCTCCATATGTAAGTTGTTTAAAGCCTAAATAAGATGTTCTAGTAATAGTACAAACATACAACGGCACCTCATGCGTTCCCACCCCCAGGTTAGAGGTGTTCTGTCCCTGTTGTTGCTCCTAACTAATGCCAACACATTCTTTGTGTTGATTTCATGGAAAAATATGAACCTAATATGAAAAATAAGTTGGATTTATTTATGGTTTGA
Organism: Atherinosoma microstoma; assembly: GCA_037177055.1. Classification (NCBI taxonomy): domain Eukaryota; kingdom Metazoa; phylum Chordata; class Actinopteri; order Atheriniformes; family Atherinidae; genus Atherinosoma; species Atherinosoma microstoma. The sequence continues at coordinate 7,254,185 of JBBBVU010000006.1, forward strand.
CATAAATAAAAGATAGTGGAGATAAGTTTGTTTGGTTACTTGAATTAATGGATACTGAATGGATTTAAAAGTATGAAGTAGCCACGCAGTGAGAAAAAAAAAATCCGATTGGGGAAAAAAGATGCGTTGAAAATCCTGATTGTCACTTAATAATCAAATTGAAGCACCCTGAATTGTATTTGAATCAAATTGTGAGGTACTTAGATGACACACCCCTAATTACATAACCGTCCGACCTTAAAAGTCCATGTTCTGGACTCGTTTGATGGGACGGTAACATCTATTATGTACATTTCTGGAGCCGGCGTCCTGAGCCTAGGAAACGACACTTTACGACTTTTTCATCCGGTATGACGAGTGACGTTGCAGGAGAGTTTTGCCTTACACACCATGTCACCATGTTTTTAGCAAAACTGATATTAAACACACCGGCTGATTCAACATAGAATCGCAAGACAACATTATCAGAGGAAGAGTTTGTTGTCTCATTACGTTTTCAAATTTAGACTACTTCACTATTGTTACTATGTAATGAAACATCATCTCAACAGTCGAGCATGGTCTGTTGCGCATCACATTATGCTTCAAGTTTTCATTTCTGTTCTACTTTTTGTGCTTTTGTAGAACTTCTTCGTTTGAAAAATTAACAGAAACAATGATGTTAAAAAAAGGCTTTCTGACTGACAGCACGCATCAGTACAGACTCTAAAAACCAGCCCTTCAACCCTCCAGCAAATAGCCACAGTCAAAAAGCGTGCTACATGGTTTTGATTCAGTGTCATGACCGATGTTTAGTCGGTATATTCACCAGACTGGAACAGCATGTTCAGATGAAAAACCTATTTTAAAGCGAAATACAGCCAAGAATGATGGTAAAACATTTTTCCTCTTTCAAAATTGAGAGGATTGCAGAAAATGTATGATTTAATGTTTTAACATGTTTCCATTTATACTCCGATTGATAACAGTTCGTGTTGTCAGTGTGTTTGGAAGCAAAATGACAAATCTTCCAGTCTGGGAAGAAAACAAATAACCGCATTAATTTAAATACATTTAATCCAAAGGTTATACTGTTTAATGATCTTAGTCCAGACAAAAATGGAGCCCAGTTTGACTAAAGTAAATGCAGCACTTAATAAGCTTATTTAAAGGCTCATAGCAAAGATGATGGACACATATTCACACACACAAAATTAAATTACAGATTGTAATGCAACAAATAGGAAAAATGCTTATATTTTTTTAAAGCTAAAGAAAATATCTAATATCTTATATTATATATAAGATATTAGATATATATATATATATATATATATATATATATACACTCCCTCTTTCAGAAAGAAAGAGAAAATAATTACCAGACTGCATCTGTGGAAACTGATGCAAGACTAAACTACCAACTGATATTATTATTTCGTAAATGAATATTTAAGGTATAAATTATGGATGGAAATTATACATGCATAAATTCAACAGAGTCCTTTTGGGAATGCACCTAATTTGCTTGTATAGGCTGTGTCACTGGAGATTACCTGTATTAGATTTTATTGCACGTAGCCTCAGTTATTACCTTTAACTCTATATCATTTGGGAGTAAGATTTAAAACACAAAAAAGGGAATAAGTGTGTTAAGTTTCAAGACGTGTTTATCATGTCACCTTTTCCACAGGAGGAGGAAACGCTGACCTCCTTCCCTATAAGTTCACCCTGCAGCTCTCTTTGTTTCAGGTGAGCTTTGGTTGTAAATTTGTAGGTCTGTCATCCTGTCGCCATTTTTCACAAAAAGCAACCTGCTTCCTCTTGTATCCCACCAACAGTTCCAGGAGTGTACAAAGGAAGACAAATGATCCGACAATGTCTGGTGTTAACTGAGATGTCAGGTATGGTTCATTTAGATGGAAAAAAATTAACTTAAAATTATTAATTGCTTACCTGGTTCATCCACATCAGTGGAACCAGCATATTCATCTTCATCGTCCCTCTTTTCTGGCGTCTTCTTAGGAGTGATTTGTCTCTCCCGTTTCTGTGGAGTCTGCAAAAACAGAAATGAGATGGAGTGTTTAATCAGACTTATTTAGTCTTTGATTACATATATCGGCTAACACCAGGAAAAAAAATTGGACCTTAGTGTTCATTTCCTCTTCACTCTGGTCCTCCACCTCCATTTCACTGTCCGAGCTCGACTCTGCTCCATCCATCAAATACCTTTTGGAAAACGAGGAGCAAAACGTGTCAGGATGATGAAAGGCCGGGGGAAGAGAAGAACGCCTTCACAATACATCTTGTTTCCCCATCTGGTTCATTTGCACAAAGTGATCTGAGGTGTAGAAGGGCCCTTTTCAGGCAGGTTTGTGACAAGAGCAAGTTTCAGAAAGAAGGTAAAATTTTCCAGCAGGCGAATCGATGTCCTGATGTCTAAAACATCTCCGGCACCTGTGAATTATACACTTTTGTTTGCATTCTGGAGACACGTTTAACCACTGCAGGAGGAACAGAAATAATTTGTTTACCAAACTTCAAAACAAAGAAAGACAAAACTTCTGAACAATCAAAACAATGACGTTGACGTACACTGGAGAAAAGGTATCACTTGTTCATTTTATCGACAACAACTACAATTTTCCCTCCTGTACTCTGCTTTCAAAAGAGAAATCATGACTAGTTGTTATCTACAAACACAAAGACTAAATGCTACTATAAATTCAAGAGAAAACATAACTGCTCACACACAAGCCAACTGCAAAAGGAGCAACATTTCTCTTCACTGTTTCCACACATTTCCCCACGCCAGTATAAAGTCAGTGGGACATTATCTCCTTGGAAGAGTGAAGTGCAGACAGTTAATGCCACAGATATGGTGCGGTCATTTCTGCACAAACTGCAGGACATTTTACTGACATGTGCTTAATCCAGGAAATTGCAAAATGAAAAATGAGGTTGTGGACAAGGAGAGTGATACAGAAACAGCTGCTTGTGACAGCGTTATCACAAAAAGCAGACGGACAAGCCTGATTCACTCTGCTCTGCTTATTGTGGATGGTTGACGTGTTTGAAATGGCACACTGATACCGAGGCTAATATGCAAGCTTAAATCGGTGATCCTTTTCTTAATGTAAAAATTTACAACTAAAGTGCAGAAAAAATGTTTTTATCACTGTTTGTTACCTGGATGGATAGCAGAAATGTGCAGCTTTTAAAGCCACAACACATACAGACGTCTGCAAAATTATTCAGACCCTTCCATCAAAGAAAAGGCAAAATTCTTAATAAGCAATTCAAATAACCGGAGACGGAAAAAGTAATAATAAAGATACATTTGCTCAATTCCAATATAGTGAAATAAGACAATGTTTTTTAATTTGAGTTGGAAAAATATAAAAAACAAACAATACAGACCTGGACCAATGAGAGCACTTTGCTGATGAGCAGTGGGCCAAAATACCTGCCCAACAAGTGTAGAAGTCTGATTGAGAGTTACAGAAAACACCTGATTGCACTGATCGCCTCAAAGGATTGTTCAACAAAATATTAGTTTACAAGTGACAAAATTAATTTCTCATATTTTTTGCTTGTTTTTAAAAAAAAATTCTATTGAACCACAATTCAAAAAAAATGTCATGATTTTCACAAAATTTTTATTGATTATTACTCTTGTCAGTTTCAGCTTATTTCAGTGACGGCTGATTTTTTTTCTTCTTTAATGGGAGGGTATGGAAAATTTTGCAGATATGTCTAAGTTTATGACTTGTTTTGATCGGACGCTCACATTCATTGTCCTCGGTCCTGGGGTAGTCATTGTCCTGCACCATCCCAAGGTTTAGAAACTGCACTTCACAATTTAGTGCTCCAGCATCACGTTTTGCTTTATGGACCCCAATCACACGCCAGCAACTGAATATTAACACACTTCAGTCAACACTTTGGTCTTTTGGAAAATCTAAGATATTCACTACTTTTTAGAAAGAACAAGAGATTTATTATTAATAAAAAATGAATACCTAATACATCAAATATTTGTTGATTTGCAGCCCTGCGTTCTACTTTGTTGGTGAGAGTGGCTTTCAGTCAATCCATCCATCCCCCCACTGCACACCAGGTCTGGCTCACAGAGCCTAAGCAGAGAAGCCCAAACTTCCTTCTCCCCAGCTACTTCATTAAGTTCTTCATGGGGGATCCCCAAGGTGTTTCCAGGCCAGCCAAGAGAAATACTCCCTCCATCTTGATCTGGGTCTTCCCTAAATCTCCAATTTAATTCCAGATCAAACCTGTCCTTTTATGGTCTTCCTACCAACTTTATAATCCCTGCTCACACATTAGTTGAATGATGTTTACTTTTACTGATGTTGATGAGACATATTTACTTTTTACATTTTCATCCCTCTGGTCCAACAGCTTCAGGGTGCAACACTCTGAAAGTTGAGCTTTAGCGTTGTCCATGTGGGAGTGACTTTTATGTGCTGTAAATTAATTACAGAATTATGGTGCAGACATTTTGTGCCAAACACCCTTTTACCCCAGATCCTTTTGAGACATTTCAAGCGAGCATCGACTTAATGAGAAATAGGTTTACTTATTCTTTTCTTTTATTGAAGAGCTGCTTGAGTGTTTTCTGCTCTTTTTGTTGTCTGATTGGGTGATGACTATGTAGAAAGCGTTGCTGGGGTTCTTACATTATGATGCAATCTCATTAATACAGACGCAACACACTCCGCATGCGAGCAAAGTTTTGCATTTACCTCCAAATGCTCAGTGGCGAAGTGGTTGGATGAACGATGGAGCGACAGTTAGAGTGAGTGTGCGGATTTGTTTGGGTACTTGTCATCATCAAAGTAAGTGGTCTCTTTAATTACCCATAGCAGATGCAGCTTTTAAATAAAGGATACATCATCAAAGCTGCACACTCCACGCACAGCACAATAGACGTGCCAGGCAGGGGAATGGATTATTCTCACAACAAGAGAGGGGAGGAGGACGGGGGGAGATCTGTGATCAGAAACTGACAGAGAAAGGCGAGCATGATGGAGAATGACGACACAGGTTGCAGCCAACATCTCATTTTAATTCACTTTTTGAAAATTTCAAAGTAATGATGAGAAATGAAGCTGCAGAGCTGTGTGGCACTGGCCTTCAGCAGAATTTGCTTCAAAAGCTTTCCTTGCTCTCTACCAGTCTCTTTGCATTGTTCATTTGCATACTCAGACTATCTGAGGAAATCCCATCACATTTTCACATGACCGCATGAGCAAGCAGCCCTGTCTGAACCCCACTCTTGTCTAAACAACGTTGGAACTGGATAACAATGTCATCTGAAATGGAAACCTAACTAAATACCAGATTAGAGCCCAAAGAGCTGATACCTCCAACTCAAATAGACTTATTTTATTAGTCAAACTAAACATTGGGTAGAAATGCTTGTGGTGCCCAAAAATGAACACGAAACTAAAATATGATCTAAAATCATATAAAGAAAAGTTCTGATTCTTATGGTTTCCATTAGGAGCTGAAAATTTAATGACACCGAGATGTCCTGCACTTCATTCTGGAATAAATGTGATTAATGTAAAGCTGTAGCCACAACGTATAAAAACTATAAGGATTATTTGAAATATCCATCAGACCTTTTTGCTGTGTATAAAATCTGGTTTTAGGCACCCCGAGGGATCTTTTAGGGTTATAAACGGGGCAACGCGTTCTCCGAGGCCAACACAGTCAGTTACCCCGGACAGTCGTCGTAGCTGGAGGCTAAAAGTTTAGTGGAAAGCATTAATGATGATTTCTAGTGAATATTGGGAAACAAACTGTTACACTGATGTTCAAAGCTCAGGTTACTTTATCACAGCTTAATGTTTTAGCTTTTAAAAAAAAAAGAATAAACACCATAAAAGAAAAAGTGAAAAGCTTAAGTTGATTTCCTGACAAAAAAATTATTTAAAATGTCGGTAGTTCTTTCATTCTTATGGATTTTTTTTCTAAAAGCAAAATGTTGAACTCCCAACTTTTTAAAATGTGTTAATTAGCGCTGACCTACAGTACACGACCCAAACCATGTGAAGTTTTCTAAATCAAACAATGCAATTATCAGCTGATTAAGCAGGATTTTTACTTGCTATGCATCAACAGAGGTGCATCCATATTTCTATCTTAATAAAGCCTCTTGATATTTAATAATTGTTTGATAATCATGTTTAATGGGTCCAAAACTGCAGGAAAAGGAACAAACTCTCACTCTTGCAAACTTTGAGATCTTGGAATTTCCCAGCTTGTGTTAAAGTCAACTTATGGGGAGCAGTGAGAGGGAAAACCTTACTAATAAAGCAAAGCTTCATACAGTAAAATACAGTACCATCCCAATTAATTTGGATCTTCCAATGCTTGAGATGAGCATTCATCCTTACATTATTCAGCACACACAGATTTGTTACGAACGATGACAGAAGACCTTGATGTTGCCAAAGCTCCCCCTGTAATGAGGCATATAATTAGGGAGCTGCTGGAGCTTGGTGGGCTGAATATGTGATCACAGCAGGGATCATCTGCTCAAGGTTACAGTGCTCTCTGCTGCAAGTGGGCAACCCTGCTGTGGTGGGAGTATTTTTGGGTACTTCAATCAGTGTGAGTGCTGAGCACAGATTGCATGATGTAGAGATACAGACGTGGCTTAAAAGAAAGTATTAATCAGATATGGATTCATACTGTATAACAGGACACATGTTCCACACTAAAGCCAAGCTTTCAGCGCCCAGCGGTGTCCTTAAAACCACAGCAGAACCCCATCCAGCTGCTCCTGTGGCCCAGCTCCAGCACAGACATCTCTGCAGGCCTGACAGTCCCGACTTCACTATTAATAACAATTTTAAATACTTTGCTCTGCTTACCGTTTATATGAGATCTTCTGCTTCCTTTTATGGCAGTCCATCACCCATTCCTTCCGTACAATGATGCCACCGGCTGATTTCACCTGGCTGTACTTGGGAGTGTTTGCGAAGGCACAGCTGGAGATTAATAGGTTGAAACAGATGTGAGCACACACACACACACACATACACAACACAGTTACATCACTAAAGAGAATCTGACAAGGCCAATAGTCTGCCCTGACAGCTGAGGGCAAGATGATATCAAACTGAATTACTGAGTGCTAACAGAGCTGTTACACAATTCTGTAATCTGCTTCCAGGATAGAACAAATAGCCAAAAAAAACAACAACAAACAGATAAAAAACATTTACAATATCTCTGGGAAATAGCCAGGATCATTCCTGGAGAGGCTGAAGCGGTCATTTATGACAACTACTTAGTAGGGTTGCCATGATTAAGCTTCATATGAGGTGACTCAACTTAAATGTGCAGCTGTCTCAGTCGATAATGTTTAATGTCAACTTCCTGTTTGGGACATTTTTCCTGCAAGAAACTTGTTTCAGCGCAATAAAGTTTTCTTCGTACCCTTTTCTATAATCTTATCATCTAAGAACACACAGCAGTTTCCCCACGTATTGATCTTTTTGGCTTATCTGCAGCTCCTTTGCATTTGTTCCCTCTTTATCTCTTTACATTTGCAGGACTGTATCTCCGAGGTGCCCCTGCTTCCACAAGATAAAAAATAGTGGCCCTAACAACTTAATGTGATGAGAAAGTAAAGAAAATCTGATATGACTGAAGCTGATGTGTTGAAAGTGTTCTCCTCATAAAGAAAATGTAGTTCGCCAAATCAATGCTGTAAAGTTGCTTCATTTGAAACAAAAACTTAAAAAGTGGTTTCAAGTCCCACATGAGGAGTAAAATGATGTTTTGTTTTCCTTTAAAATATTACATAACTTTCAGTTTAGTGTGCAAATTAAATCAACTGGGAGGAGTATATTGAAGTTAGGAAATGACTATAATGGTTCTTGTGCACTGGCTGAATTTAATATGACCATCACTGTCCACCAAATCTGCCGTGACATCAGGCAATTCAATCTCTGCAGTTTACCACACTTGGTGATTTGTTCTGGAGAGGATCAACTAAAATATAACAATGTAAATCATTAAAGGTCCAGAATACAGCTTTAAATCTGCTGTTATCCTAAAAATCTCTTTAGAGTGATGCTACAGATGAGTTTTCACACAAACAAGAGGACAGAATATGTCAATTATTAGTCATATTATAAATAGAAATTACACTTCTCACACATATGCAACTTGATTTAAAGTCAAATGACTCATTACCCCAAAACTAGGGCTGGGCGATAAAATGACCCCAAAGATGGATTAAAATGAAGTGAATGTTGATCTCAGGGATAATCATTACATCCTTTAGTCGATCCATTGATCGAGCAAACTCCCCGTCACTCAGCACAATCAAACACAGAAACAGTAAATGTATCTGACCATTACTTCAAAACACAGCCATTTATTACCACAAAACACTGTTTGACCTGAAAGCCCGGAGAAGGACTGAATGCACGTGAATGAATGGACCTGACGGGAGACACAAAACCAGGGCGAGACTCACCGAGAGTGACCTTGTGTTTTCATCCCAAACTCTTGAAGTAATTATTCATTTTCCACACTTTTTACTATCCAAAATAACATAATCCTCTTTAAGTATAGAGCTGTGTGCAATCCCTCTTTGTCTTCCGTGATCAACCCCTCTATATGCAACAAATCAATATGCATGGAAGAGATACTTAATGCTACCCCAGGGATTTTATTGCAAGTAAAAAGCCTTTTCATCTCTTTTAAGAAACAGTTTTTTTTTTCAAGACAGCACCTAGTTGCATACATGGAAAGTTCCGGTAGCGTTCCGTCTGCAGGCAGAAGAGGAAGAGCTTGTGCATATGTGTGCATGCTCCAAATATCTGGACAGCTTGTATGTGGACCAGGCAGAAGTTTTAAGGGACTTAAATTGCAATCTATGTAGCATTTGCAGCCAACATGAACATGATGGAAGATATCAGAGCATTGTGTTGCTTATGTAAAGTAAATACAACAGTAAATACACTGGAATGAAGCATACACACACACGGACAGCTTCAAATATTCTGGCCAAGATTGAGATCGATCATATCGCCCAGCTCTGCTCTGAACACAGAAATCTACAATTGATCTCTTCATTTAGCTCTGGACATGTTACATTTCTCAGAATTCAAAACTGTCACTTAATATCTCCACAATGCTGCGTGTCAGCGTTGAAGCATAATCTGGCTGACCTGAGATCATTTCTGCTAGAGGAGGGTAAAAATAATGCTCTGGACACCACTAATTCTGGTATTAAGCAACATGCTTTTGAAAAACAACATCAAGCTGACATTTGTTTTGGTGTATAAATACATAAACTGTCCTCATTAGAATCAGGCAGATCTTTACAGACCCCAAATCTTGTCTTTGTCTGTGTTTAGGCTGTTGTTTCCAGGCTTACACGCTCAAGTGAGGACAAGTTTAAATATTGTGATCTTACATCAAATACTTACATAAGATGAGTAGAGTCCGGAGTCCAGTCAGGCCGATACTTGGCTCCCATCTCCATAGCCTTGTCCCTCAGCTCCCCTCTGAAGGGGTTCTGGAAGCCACTGAGGACAAACACCACCCCTTCCAGGATCCGGTTAAGCGGGACCTGCTGCTCGCTCTTGGATTTCGTCTTCTGTTTGGGTTTAGGTTCTGCTTTAGACTGACTCTCCCTCTTTTTCTCGGCAGACTTCTGCGCTGATGATGCTGCAGGAATAAATGTCAACTTCAAGGATGTTTTTCAAAGTGAAGAAATAATCGGCTCACGAACAATCAGACACAGCGTTACCTTTGGCGGTGCTTGGGCTGGGCGTGCTGGCTGGGCTCGGCTTGTGTCTGGGGGTCGCAGCTTTACTCTCAGGTGATCCAGCAGGGCTGAGTTTCTTTGAGGGGGGAGGGCCGGGGGCAGACTGCCGCTCTTTGCTAAACTCAAACTTTCTTTTTGCTGGTGGCTAAAGGGAAAAAAAAAGTATCATTTAACATAAAAGCTTTTTATTTAGAAGGAAAATGAATAAAGAACATTTATCGCTGGAGAGAGAAAGTGATCGTGGTTAAGGGAATAAAACAGACTCCCACAAATACTTTCTATTTACTGCCTCAGGGAAGTCATCTTAGGAAAAAAAAAAAAAACAATCAACATTTGATAAGAGCTGCAAAAGTGTGGAAGGCAATTTGTTGATCAAATATATTTCCTATTAATACAAAAACAATGACTTTGCAACCTGGTGGATTGTAGCAGTCTTTAGATAAAAGATGAGAAACAAATATAATATGAAATTAGAAAAGAAACTGAATTTACAGGGACATCAGTTTAGTCAACCTTCCTTTGCCAAGACATGTATTACCAACAGAGGCTTCATATTTACTTGTTTTCCTTTCACAAGTCAAAATGACATGTTGCTACTACCAACAAACACTCCTCCGTATAAGCAAACCTTCCTGCTTTCTGCCTCATTATAGACTCTGGCAAAATAACTCCCTTAAACTCGTCTCTTCTGACAAACACAATTTTATTTATAATATTTGAGTTGTTTTAATTGTTGTGGAGGAGACAAAAACCACAAATTTATTATCTTAAAATTAGGGATGTAATGATTCTTCGCGAATCGGTAAAAAAATCAGTTCGAACTGGTTAAAATGTGAATGGATGTAGAAAATATATGAATCGGTTTTTAAAAGGCTGGAAATAAACCTCCGTAAAGGACGTAACCCGACACGCTGCCCCATATGTCACTGCGTATTTTATTTGTGGACGGCTGTAGCGCCAATAAACAAACTAGAATCCAGCGTGGCGACAGCAAGCAACTTCGAAACAGAAGACGCTTCTAGTGATGTGACGGTCAGGAAAGAAAAGACAGCCTTCTTTTTTCTTTCTGAAACATGGAAGCGCTGCAGAGCGGCCGTTCTGTTCTGTTCGCTGCGACTCTAGTCGACGCGCTTCCAACAGGCACTACGCAGCGTTTCTGAATTGTCACTGAGGAGGCTGTTTGAGCTGTGCACACTTAATGCTAATAGATTCATGGCAAGCAAAACAAGCAGTGGAAAGGAGTAAACTCTGTGTAGGAAGACAGGACCGTTTATGACGGTGGAGAGGAGGAACTGGAGGAGTCGGAGAAGAGTGAGTTCCTGTTTTGTGTCACTATATATTTTTCTGTCCATCTATACATTTATGATTCTTGTTCTGAGGAGAATTAGTTGTTTTGCAAGAAAGTTGATTGTTTTCTTTTACATTTCTCCACATAATATGTCAAGATATAGCTATATTTTGGACAACTCCAGCATATGCCTGATGTATATCAGCTTTAATAACATGGATTCAGCTCATATGTTAATTAAACATTGTTATATCCCTATTTAAAACAGATGGAAAGGCAGTGCAGATTGTGCCCAAACATAAAAATTTCCCTTGGGGTAAAAAAAACTAATTTTTCACTCATTTCATTCATTAATTCACAAGCTGTCAAGACAGGCTTTAATTCTATTGCAGTGCAAAAACCAGCACGGGTGCATTGAAGCACCCTCACCAGATTCACTTCCTCAACCACAAGAACATCACTCCATAAAAGTCCCCTGCCACTCCCAGATCCACCTGCTGAATGCGGTATTTATTCATTCAAATGAACTACAACAATAGCTTTTTCTAATAATAACTAGTTTTATGAGGAGATGGAGGTTATGTCCTGGCTACCTGGTAAATAACACCACTGACCGACCTTCAGACTCACCTGGAGGCTTCATCTAATCAGACGCATGCACTCGTTCCATCAGAGTACCTTAAAAAGCATCTTAAAAAAGGATGTTGGATGTGTTTGGACACTGCAGGCGGTAATTTGCTTACAAAGATCAGAAGGCACAGTATTTTAAAAGAGATGAAAATTCATTCTAACGTGTATGAATTTCCTCTTTAGCCACAACATCACAAGGATTGGACCAAAATGCAGGTTTGCTGTCCAGTTTGGCAACAATTGATTTCCCATTTGTACTAAAAGCTGCTTTTATATCATTTTAAATGATTAGTGTATCAATTAAAAAATGAGGACAACAAGCACATTTGTAATACTATTATGTTTACTATATTTCTCACCTGTCTGTCCGCACATGGCCCGTAAGTTTTGACCTTTTCTGAGTATTTTCAAGCGAAGTAGGGCCAACTGGCACATCCTTTCAACTTACAGAGAGATTGGTATTCACCAATCTGAGAGGAAACATACAATTTTGTGGTCTACGAATACTCTTAGGAATCTGATGGAGGGTTTTAAAAAACCATCCGAAGCACAACTTTAGAATAAATATCCTTTTTTTTTCTTTTAACTTCTATGAAACCATCAAATTAGGACTTAAATATAAAGAAAGCCAAAATCTTAAACAAGATTTGTGAAAAGTCTTCATGCAAGTATATTTTAAACCAGCTGAAAACACTGAAACACATTCTTCCCGGTCTCATGACAAGTATGGGCAACACAGCTGTTCAGTGAGTCTCAAAGCTTTTCGTTTCAGCTCGCGTTACCACCTTCCCGAAGCTTTAATTTACTTTAATTATGAGTGCATTAGTTGGATTCATTAAATACTATTTGGTTCTACATGAAATTGAAATTCCCATAAACATGTTGAAACCTTCAAGACCTACAAGCTTTGCAGCCTTGGTTTCACCACGTCTACGTTCCTCTCGGCTTTCCGTCTGGTCTAAATAAAGAAAAAGGCTCATTGAAGGAACAGCTGTTTGCTGGCTGCCCTTCAGTACAGTTAATGATGGGGGAGTTTAGTACCTGCGGTGAGGCAGAGTTGGAGGAGAAAGCTTGGCCTGATGACTGAGAGCTGCCACCTGCTTGGAGTGCAGCAGCAGCATAGCTCAACTTGTCACTCTGTGGAGAGACTAAAGAGAGAAGGGCAGCAGGGTGTGAGGGGACACAAAAGAGCAATTTGCAAAAAAATAGCCCGATAATAGCAAAATGTCTTTGAAATCACTTCTTTGCACTTGCCTTTGGGCACAGCTAAGTAGCTTAAATAAAACAGCAACTAATTAGAGCCATCTTAATTTTTCTCTCCTCTAAACGCCATCAGCACTCAAGTGTTACAAAGACCTGGAAGGAATTAATTGGGCCTCTGCAGCTGTCACATTCAAATAAAATGGATTTACCTTTGGGCGAGGAGCTTGACTTTGCTGCATTGTCCCGACTGAAGAAAAGACTGCCAGGTTGAAGGCTGGGCCCGGACGATGGAGACTCCTCCTTCACTCTGAACTGTCCCAGCTTTGTGAGTTTCTGACAGCAGAGAATAAAGATGAAGATCCAAAACAAGAAAATGTTTTTAATATGATGAATGATTTCATAACTTAAAAAGCTGTTTGCAAACAATTCAACTCTGCCAGTTCTGGATTTCTACTAAAACAGAGGATTAAAAAAAATGTGGTTTTTAGCTCATTTCTATTCCTCTGAATTAATTCTACTGTTGACAAAAATACAATATTTTTAGTCAAATCCATAAATAAATCACACCTGATTAATCACAGTCGAATGCAAACAATCCCAATACACAGTTTGCATGGGCAAGAACAGAAAGGAGTTTTACCTCAACTCAAAAGTTTTTAAATTTTTTAAAGTGCAACAAATTCATTTAAAAAATGACTAAGAATGTTTTGAGTTCATTTAAATGCTGGTGACGAAAAAAAGAAAACAAACACACTGGAACCTTGAAATGTTCTAAGGATGTTGCTGATCGGTGTGTCTGCAACATTTACTCTGGACATCTTGCTGAGATTATCCAACCACTCTCCTCATGTCAAATCTTAAAAATCTAGGTGGAAGAGGCCAACAAAACATGGCAGCAAATATTAAGGAGCATTTGCTGCTACTGAGAGACGCGGGTGAATGTGAGAGGTGGTGAAAGTCGCTGCTAATTTTAATTTCTGCTAACCTGTTTGCTTATTTCTATATTTCCGTATTGAACACAAGATTTTCAGTAAGAGGCTTTTTGCTGGAGATGTGCTGTGGATAAGATGAAGAAATCACTACTTTTTCTTCACAACATCCTTATTGTGTTGGTCTGAATGCTGCATTTATGTGCATGCATGTATAACAGCAGAGGGCTAGAGTAAAGCAGGATACAGGTCAGCAGACAGGAGAAACTCCCAACTGTACACATAAATGAGCAGCAGCATAAAATGCTACTAAATACTAGCTAAAACATCCACACATCTCACTGATGATCAGGACATTTTAGTGAGGGCCTGGGTGGAAAGTCTCCACAGAGAGTCTGTTGTGAATGTTGAAGACATCTGCGTGTTTTCATGCAACTGATCTGGAACATTTCAGGAATCTAGTGCACGTGTTGAAGTCACTCAAGTAGCTTGCAGTTCTGGAATAGCATCATACTGGAATAAAATGAGTCCCACTAGCTTCAATCTTCAATTATCTATTTGTACTTCTCAGTGTCATGATTATCCAGTAATCATACTTTAGCTGTTTAACTATCGAAAGACTATTCATAAAATTCCCCTAGCATCCCTCTGAAAGCCATTGGCAATACTTGGAATTTGAGCCAGTGTTAGAACCATTGTCTCATTTTAACTGATGTAATGTGAAATTATAATTAGTTTCATCTCAATGTAAGGTGTTGGTTTTATATTTTACCCTTTCTAATAACACAAATACAGATCCTGTGAAAATCCTGACATTATATATGCATTCAAGTTTGTGTGGTTTAGAGATGCAAAATGTCCACAAATGTTTTGATCGATCATATGGTCAATATTGATCGATATCTATCCAAAATGCCAACATCATTCAAAAATCAATAAACAAACCATTTATTAAGCGTACTTTCATTTAGAAAATGGCTGAATTTCAAATTCTCCTGGCACATCGTTTTCCCTCTATTCCTAGCTTGTTTTTGTTATAAGAACAGATTGTGTTTTATCTAAATTGATTAATTTAAACACCTGAGCTCAGGAATAAAAATGTTAAATTCTATTCTGGTTACTTTTTGTGATTTTGATATGAATGGAAATGACTGTGTTTAATTATCCATGATATCATTCAATGTGAGTCGATGGATCTTAAATCAAATCGAATCAAAATCAGATTGTGACTGAAATTGAGATATATCAGCCAACATCAACTCGCTATCCATAATCGATATAATATTGTATCGTGATCAAACTAGTATCTGAATATGCAATTCAATACAAGCATGACTACACACATATTATCTCAATGAAATTAGATTTACAGAAGCTGGGGTCCAGTCAGAGTTGCAGTCTTGTGTACTTCAAATATAAATCAATCCATATAATAAGTATTATCAGAAAGTATACTACCATACAATAACCTATGAGAAATGGCAAATATAACCACGTGTTATGCAATAAAAATGTTTGCATTTCTCAGAAGCACAACTCTGGAATATCATCATTAACAATGTAGTTTCTGTAAGAAAGATTAAATGGGAAAACAACAAGTTACTTACAGGGGAGGATGTTGGAGGATCATTTTTGTCAGGTGGTGAGTGGAACTTAACAAAGGCAAGCCCATAGGCTATGTTCTGTAAAGTGAAAGACAGATTCAAATGATATTTTAACATTTCTGTTGAACTCAAATGGAGCTTCAGCTGACAGAGGAGCTTTAACAATGATGCTGTCCGCTGTATTTGAGTTAATCTACATTACTATTTTCATAGTGCACATCAGTGAACTAATCATTTTTAGTCCCCCCAGCTTTTTTTTAAATTTATTACATTATCTGAAATGTAACAAGTGTAACTGTGCTGCTGGATATGTTCTGTGCATTGATAAAAACATGCGTATTGCAATAAAAGCTATATTGCACTTCCATATATTGACAACACTGTTATCTTTTAAACTATTTTACTCCAAAACCCATGTTGTAGTTGCATGTTATTTTATTCAAGTAAATAATTTGAATGAATAAAGACTCCAAAACCATATAAAAACTAAGAAGTCTGTTTATTTAAAATAATCATACACTCACCTTGCTGTATGGCTGGCTGCACACGATTTTCACTCTGTCCCACTTCTCCTGGGCTGTGCTCTTCTGCAGCTGGTTGGGGGCAAAGAACCGCACCCGGTTCATGTTGGTGCCACTACGGCTCTCCGTGGGGGACATGAAGGACGAAGTGACGAGTAGAACCTGAAATGAGATCAAAATGTTAAGTGACTGGAAATGAAGGGAGTTTGGAAGTGACACATTACTTGGTGCGATTCGGTGAGAACACCTCATAGTCCTGGTCTTTGACAGCTGAAGAATTTCCCACCAACACCTCGACAAAAGCTGATCCTTCATTTCCGATATCAATACTGTGCACCTGCTCCTCCTTCTCAAACTGAGAAAGTTCAAGGAAAAAAGAACTTGTTTTTAAAAAAACACACACATGCACACAAAATGGATCAAAACAAAAGATCTTAAAGCATTTCTAAGATGAATTTAAGTACTAAATCAATCTCTACTTTTAAACATGTTTATACACAGAAAACACCCACATCTGTACAATAAAGTTTTTCATTGATGCAAGGGTTTGCTATTTCGGTTATTTGGCTGTAAATGCTAGAAAACAAGATCAGATGTCTACTGAGAGCAACTCAGAACTAATCGAATCGTATGGTTTAGATCTGTTTTTGTGTCATAGGTGGAAGTATTAACACACTAAACTTCATATCAGGATTTGTGGGAGTCAGAAAAGCATAAACAAACCTGTAGGATGACTGATGTTTGCTTCTCCCCTGGTCTTGCTGCTTTCCACTTTCTGTATGTGTCCGAGCTCAGCAGGTTGTCTGCTCTGTGAGTCTGTTATGTATGACAACACAGTGGCTTTGGCACAATAAACAATATCCAAACTATTGTACACAGAGACGGAGAGTGACACAAGATCAACTTACATTGTCCTCGGTGCTGCAAGACACGACGTGTTTGAGTTTGATTTCTGGCATGTTGTTGTTGTTTGTTAAAATCGGACAAATTAGCAAATAAATGAGCCAACTCGGAGAATTGTAAGCGAAGAAACACAATAGTATACGGTTAATTGAACTTAAACCTAAACTACAACGTCCAGTTTTCTTTCAGTGGCGGTAAAGTTTGCTCTGGAAAAACAAAAAGTTAACTTTGTTGCTCGTCAGCGTTAGACAAATCGTTGACTTAGGTGATAGCGTGCTAGCAAACAAAAGGCAGTGTGAACTTTCCCTGATCTGCCTGGTGATTTTAACACACATAAAAAAGCTGCTGCGGGTGAATTTTTCACACTGTATTATACTGGGCACATACCCGTCACTATTCCGTTACAATTAACAGCGGAATATGAATATCAAAAGCTTTAATTTTACATAAAATGTGCGTGCCAGTACACTCATTTTCCCACCAAAAGGCTGTAAATGTCAAGATGTGACGTAACTTCCGACTAGCGGTGTTGCTGTCCAATGACAGGTTTAGGTTCTTCTTTGACTTTTTAAGTATCGCATCATAGATATTCGGGCGCCACCATCTGGTCGGAATGTCCACTGGCTAACAGCTAGTACACATTTTCAAAGCAGCGAAATATTTTAGATTTTTGGGCTTTTTGACACCATAGCTTGGCATCTGTTTGACTACAAGGAAAAATTTCTGATGTGCTGTAATATATTTAGCATATTAGCATGAGTCATTCTTTAAGTAACAAAACCGATTTTACACATCATGTTTTATAATTAAAATAACTGCTAATATAATAATAATAATAATAATAATAATAATAATAATAATAATAATAATAATAATAATAATAATAATAATAATA
>JBBBVU010000006.1:7272050-7283733 GCA_037177055.1 Atherinosoma microstoma
AATAATAATAATAATAATAATAATAATAATAATAATAATAATAATAATAATAATAATAATAATAATAATAATGTTTCATTATTCAATAATGTTTTCATTGTCACACTGATTAGATAAAATTGTATGTAATTCCTTCATATCAGTCATCTTTCATAATCTTTTTTTAATTTATTTTGCTTTGAGTTTTCTTCTTTTGTGACAAATAAACACTTAAACATCAAATGTTCCTTGACATTACAATAAATCTTTCAACAAAGTATGAAAGCACAGCTTAAATACTTGCATTTCTAACTCCACAACCATTGACAGTATAGAGTCCACAACAGTGGATTCTTGTTTCAATAACTTTCACATCTTAAACTAAGGTAATTTTAGTCATCCATAGATGGGGAAAAAAGGTGGCATAAAAGAAATAGAAGCATTCCTTACACAAAATTAGGATTAAAAACAAAAGAAATATAACACATTCTGCACAAAAAACATGTTTACATACTTGATATGCTAAAACAAAAAATTTAAAAGGAAACAAATGAGGAAAAAAAACGACAATTACTTTTCCGTAAACACAGTTATGACATCTATACAATACAGGCAAAACAGACTATAAATTCAGTATCCAGGTAGAAAGTCACACAATTTCTAGACATTCAACTGATCCTATCAAATCATATCATATAAGTAAGGTGTATCTAATTTTTTGAATGATTGAATAGGAGTGTGATACTTATTCTCTGCAACAACAAAAAAAGGGAAATTGTTGTGAAAAGCTAAACAACATGGTTTGGAAAATGAATTAATTAGTTCCACAACTGTTAAGATCTTCCTTCACAATAGGAAAACTTGTGAACAATGCGAATCAGGATCAGGATCAATGTTGATATAATAGATGTTGCAAATTAAAATACAGTCGGAGAAGGAGTTTTTTTTTTCTCCTCAACAAAAAATATCAATCACTACACGAGGATCCGTCTGCATTGCAGCTACTTCTACAGATGTTGGATGAACTGATTCATGCCCCCAGGAGTGGGACACAAATTATTAAACTCCTTTGATCAAACTTTTGAAAAATCTTTTATAGAAATGGTGCAGAACGCAAGCCAAAAATCACTGACAGAAATGACTCAATATGTGGGTTGAGTGAAAATAAGCAATTAGAATGAATCAGAAATACATTTAGATGTACACTACATACAATAACCTGATAACTGCATGAACATGATAGCCAACATATGAGAATTAATGTAAAGAACTGACTAAAAAGCTCAGAGGATCTCTAGGTAGATGGCCGTCTCTGGATCAGCTGCATCAGATCCCTGCACCTCCCTTGTCCCTCTAACTCCGTCACCAGCTCCTCTGTTCATCCCTCCGACTTCTCCGCCTCTTCTTCTTTCCCCACCTCTTCGGGCCATTGGATAGATCTAGAAAAAAGGAGGACAGAGAAAGCTAATAAGCAGTAGAGACTCCCAAGATTTAAAGACTCATGTAATTTCTGTTGGCAAGTCAATCAAATACCTGCTTGGTATGGACAAACAGAGGTGTGCAGTTCTGGTAAACAAGTTGGTAGCTGCCATTGGTGTAAACATGAGTCACTTCGGTGCAATTAATGTAGAGGGGCATTCTTTCCTGATAGAGTCCCAATCCTTCAGGGTACATGGCTGGACGTCTGTTCATGATGTGTCTGACGGGGGCAGAACAGGTGCGTTAACGTCACCATTAGAACATGCATTGGAATTGAAATGACTTTTCAAAAGAAGGATTTGTTTTGCACACCTTTCAGCTCTCTTTCTGCAGCAGTAGACAAGAAGAGACAGAAGGAATATGAGCAGGCAGATGGCAGCAGCAGGTAAAACCAACAACAACAATGTCGCTGCTTCTGAAAATGAACCACAAGAGCAGCAATATATGAGCTTACAATGTGTAGTTTCATAAAAACAATGTTACCTCTCCATCACAGAGATATTATGTAATCTGCATTTTCCTTAACAGACTTTAGCAAACAAATAACAAACACATTACTCTGCACCCAAAGAGTAAAGTCTACATCATTACAGGTTTTCTCTGCAACATTTCCTTGTTTATGTATTTTTTAAGGTGCAGGCTTGTTTCAGCATCAGCTCTAGATCACAGTGAATGTCAGGAGAAGCAGCTGTTTTTGTTAGTGCAGATGATATATAAAAAAAAAAAAAAAAGCGCTTTAAATGAACCTTTTTCCCCCTGCAGCAGAACAAGGGAGTCGTTCCCCAGCGCATTGAAAGCGAAGCAGATCACCGTCAGAGGTTTGTCCATGTAGCCCCTCAGAGAGGCTGTTAACATGTTGGGCTCTGATGTCACAGAAACATTGTAATCGTCAGGTGGAACAGTCCCGTTAACACTCCAGGTGACTGCGGGTCTGGGGTTGGAGTCGACTGAACAGTGACAGAACACCTTAGAGTCCTCCACCACACAGGAAGAGGAGAGCTGAAGGATGGCTGGCTTGTCTGGAGGACAGAAAATATGTCGTTTTACTTTTTGTATAGTTATTACAATTGATATTTACATGTTTCTCTGGGTTATTGTTATTGCACCTATACTTATCTTTACATATTATAATTCTGCCTCACCACATTGTTCTAATCCTTATAATATACTGTGTATGGAACTTTAATAAAACTAGATTGTGGGTCTCTGGATAAAAATTTGATTTAAGAAAAAAAGCAAAAAAAACCTCCACCCTTTTCTCCAGGTGGGGGGTTGACCCTTTTTCAAGTTTGGGTCTTCTCCCAGAGGCCTGGGAGCTTAAGGGTCCTGTCTCCGGTGGTATTCCATGGATCTGTTGGAGCCACTCGCACAGTTTGGAGGTCACGGCCCCGTGCGCTCAGATTCCCACTGGTACCACATCTTTTCAACTTCCAGCTTTGGCCTTTGATATTTCTCTGGCTTCTCGTGATCCATCTTGATATTGCTGTCATTCGGATTCACTACATCTAGCGCCAATGGCTTCCAGTCTGAATACAGACTCCCTCTTTGTCTAACTTGCAGCATTCCTGCAGCAATAGAAATAATTCAAGCCTTGAAAGTTTAGGTTGAACGTTTAAGTTTATCCAAATAATTCATAGATGTGGTCTAATTTCTGTGGCTTTGCCCTCCCTTTACTTATCATTTCATCCTAAACTAGCTTAGCAGTTTAGTCTGCTAGTCATCATTTGAAGCCTAACATTTATGTACTTTCTATAATGTTTTTTGTTTATTGTCTTACAGTATTAACTGCACACTAGATGGTGTAGTAACACAATTTGTAACTCAAAGAATTGTTAGTATTCACATTAAAGGTCTAATATACTTTAATTGCTGAAATAAAACTCTTAGCTGTTTTCTTTATCCCTGAAAAAAGGACTTTTTGTGGATGCATGTGGTAACTCGGGATATTCACTGTATTCATTTCATTCTTTGGCATAAAAAATAATGAAAATATTTCCAAACAATAGTAATAGGGGGGCCTGTTTTGATTTCTTTTTCATTTGAAAATCTTGCTTTTAAAAAAAATCTTGATTATCCTCATTTTTATGATGCGACTTCATACTTTGCCGCAGCAATATCATGTGTGGACACTAGTATACACTTTTCCATCACTTCTGATCAAACCCAGCCCATCAGAAGTGAAAGAAACTTGAAACCAGAGAGAGCAGTATGTGCTGTTAGACGTGCTGTAATAGAGGAGGATCAGTAAAAGGCAGAATTACACTGTATGTTTAGCAGCGTGGGCTGAGACTCTCCTCGACCAATCAGGTTCTTAGCTGAGCAGCGTAGGCTCATGTCTCTGGTCACGTTGAACACGCGCACTGTGTGCAGTCGGTGGTGGAGGTGGACGGTGCGGCCGTGTTGAACGTAGGACCAGCGGTAATCTGAAGCTGGAGGGTCAGCTTTGCATGAGCACACCAGCAAGGCACTGCCTCCCTCATGCACTATCAAGGTCTGGACCTGAACTTTCACATCTCTTGGAGCAACTAAAGGAACAAAAGTTAAAAAGATTTAGAGTGAACAGAGCCAAGACTAACAAGGATACTGTAAAAATGTAAAAGAAACTGTGCTTACATGTCACATGCAGATCTTTGGCGGCGGTTAAAGTTTTGGCTCCCGGATAGCGGACCTCACACCTGAGCCTGGGCCTCACCTTGTGGGACACAGTGAAGGACACAGAGGCCAGTAACATCTGTCTGTTGGAATCAGGGGAGAGTGTCTGTACTTCCCCGGGCTCAGTGATGTTCAGCTGGGTTCCTCGTTCCCATCTCCACTGCAGGGCAGGGGGCCTGGAGGGGCAGTGATAGGTGACGGAGCAGTTCAGGGTGACCAGTTGTCCTTCTGTGGCTGACAGCATGCCGCTGATGGTGGGAGGCTCAGGTGTGTCTGTCAGAGTGAAAAATCTCCATCATTTCTTTATCTTATCACCTCTTACCTGATTTCTTATTATGTACTCAATTACTCTCATAGATTTTAATGAATGATTTGGATAAATATTAGAATTAGCAGCAAACTGTAGAAAGGGTTTTAGAGTCAGAGTCACCATCTTTCCCACTCACCAATAACATCAAGATTAAAGCTTCTTGCCTTCCCCCAAAGTAAGTCATCACTTTTCTTCAGAGCCACTTCAAACACTTTTGGATCATCCCGTCTGATCCTTTCAATCTTTACCGAGCAGTCTCCATCTGCGATTTGGCCGAGAAGGGACGTCCGTCCCAGGAAATCCCTGCTCACTTGGTCCCTGTCCTGACTGTTAAAAGCAGTGCTCCGGAGAGGAAATATATGACCACCACCTCTGAATCTCAGCCGCACATCCACCCTCTCCTTCCTCCCCCTGGGAGGTTGAAGAGCTGTAGGTGTGAAGGAGCAGGGAATCACCACACAGGAGCCCACTAGGGCCTGGACACGGTCTGGGACTGAGGGTACCGGTGAGACAGCCTGGACCCCCCTCCACAAGACCGCTGCTGTGATGGAGAGCATAAAATCATTGATTTAACATCACTGTTGCCAAAATGGACATTTTGAGAACTCCTCCTGAAATATCTGCACCAAAACCTAATCACTTTTGTTCTGCTTCACTTTATCAGACTTGGCCTTTGCAGAGATAATGTTCACATACTGTATGTTTGATAGAGTTAGAGCTACAGCTGCATCATTCCAAATGGATGTTTAGATAAATCCTGAATTTTTTTTTTGTTATTTTAGATGACCCTGAAACTTTCTTTTTGTGTTATGTACCATCTTCCTTTATTTTTTCACAAGTAACACATATGCTGATATTTAAACATCTTAACTAATCTTTACCCTTTACCATGACTCCAAAATATTTAAAAACAGACCTTGTATGTAATTTTCAAGCAAAGGCTTAAAAACTAGGCACAGGGCTCAAAGGGTTCATAAAATGTTGCGGTGAACAGAAAATTAGTTTAAAAGAAGCAAGAGAAGATGAGGAGCTGCAGTACAGATTCCAAAGACAAGGATTTTTGTTTATCTTTGATTTAATCAACATGATGTAGGTTAACTCAGTTGGCTTTTTGCTTTTTTTTTTTGTAAAGGAATCATTGTAAATATGAAATTTGAATTGAAATGATGTTTGTTCGACTGTATTTACGTATACTTTCTACACATTCATGCTATGACGTCAAAACTTCACAAGACATTTTTGAAAAAGTGAAGAGAGAAACTGTACTTTTAGACCTGGAAATGATATTCTGTGATTATAAAATGATAAAAAAAAATGTGTTTCATTATTTTTCACAAAGTAGTTTTCACAACAATGTCACAGAGAAAATGAATTAAATCTATTCCAATCTGTTAATACTTTCTATTAGAATAAATTCTACTGGAAAACATTCACTGACATAAAAAAAATAGCTTGCATCTTGAATTGTGGTGATGCCAGTATCTGCGTCAATCAGCTGCAGCAAGTCATGACATGAAGAAGTAAATAATGAATGTTCTTGAAATTAATTTAAAAAGCAAAGCAAATGTATTATTGAGTTATGAATATTTCATTTAATTACTCACCAAAAATCAGGGAAAACACAGAAAAGATTGTGTCCACATGCATGGTTGCAGCCCTGCTCTGCCAGAGCAGACAGGGAAGGATGAAGAGAGGAGCAAAGAGGGGAAGTTGGATTGTTTCATTGTGTTAGTGGAACATATTAAACATCTAAATACCATTGGTATATTATACCTTTTACATCCATTAATCTAAGCAGACTGAATTACCCTAAAGTTTTTAATTTCTTTTCAATTTTACATCTCTAACTTTGAGCCTGCTTTATTATAATATTTAGTTTTAAGTGCTACAACTAAAGAATTTTTGCTAGGGAAAGAACAGCATCAGCAAGACAACACATGACAATGGATGAGTCATTCTCATGCTGCTGCTCATTTCCTCAAAGGATCCAAATGTGCTCATCTCTGTTTCCCTCTGTCTACACTCCACACATTCACCAAACTAAAGCGCTGAAACTTTAATAAAAGTGATTGATAAAAATAAACTATTAAGTAAAAAAAAAAAAAAGGAACAAAAAACATCTCAATAGAATGATCCTGAACTTTTATGCCAAACTCTGAAGTATTGCTACATAAGTAGGTCATACAACAGTTGTGTAAAGGAAGGAAGAGGAAGGGGAAAGGTCCATGATGCATCTTAAGTATTTGAACAAGAATGAACGTTTTAGTATTGTTTTGTTAAGGTTAATGGGTAGATGTTGTACATGTATAACTTATACCACATAAAAAGTGTATTTACCTTTAAAACTTAAAACACATGATCTCTATACTCTTGAATAATTAGGTGTGTTTCTTTAGAATATAATGGACATGCATTAACAAGAATATAAGGCTGACTGAGGGAAACTGCTTTTGTTTTACCTGCATGAATTACACTTACACTCACCTGAATGTTTGACCTGTGCTTTTTATTAAAGCACCACTGAACTCAGTGAAGCTGCTGTACCTGAAGGAAGCTCAACTTGATCTTTTCACAATTTCAGTTGTTTTATATTGGCTTAAATTCACAATGGAACAAACTTGACAAGAAATAAATCATTTAAAATATCTACGTGGGATCGAAAGTGCCAGTGTTAGAGCTTATAGATCCTTAGATGAAGGGAACTCTCTCCAGAAGCACCACACATTCTCAAGACAAGGTCACTGACTGCAGCTTTTAAACGCTTCTTGTGGTGGGGTTCTCTAAGTGAAATGAGCATACCACCAAGCTCTACAAAGAAAGCTCAGCCCCTGGAAAAGTCTACAGCTAAATCTTAGACAAAGATAAACTTTTGCACAGTCCTTCACCTCTCTGCAATGTTAAATCATCTGTAGCCACCAGGGCTGAGTTCTTCTCAGCAGGGGTTCAACACAAGACCCCTGGAGTTAAGCTAACCTAGCAGAGTCATTGAGGTTTATTTCTGGTATCTGTTTATAGCAGTTAAACAACATGATCTGAGGGGAAGTGCAGACAAAAGCACACCAAGACATGAGGTTTTGTTTTTTTCTTTTTCTCTAGGAACACATGACAAAGCTGTGAAAACGGGCTTATGAAAACCTTCTACAGAGGAAGATAACATTTGACGGAGCAGATCTGAAGAACTGTGGTGTTACACCTGCTAGTGTTCAGATCACCTCCCTCCATCACATCCTCCAAGCTCTCAAAGAGGATTAGGAGGACATAATCCAAACTCTGGACTTCTGGTGCTTTGAGGTACTTCCTCCATCCTCCACTGTTTCACACAGATCTCAGCATGCACATGCTGGAGATTTTCCAGATGATTCTTCAGTGTGCAGCTAGCAGGAAATTTTGATGACCTTGTTGGTTCTCCCACAGGGGAAGGGGGGTTATATTCCAAACAGGATGGACTTTAGTTCAAGACCAGTTTGATATAAAACTGACAATTTTAAGTTCTTTGCACACTGATGGAGCTCCAGATGAAGGAAACTACCAGCAAATATGAAGAACATGAATAAACTCCACCTGTTTAAGTGTTGTGACGGAGTGTACAGCTATATTGTGTGCAGCAATTTTCTCCACAAACACACAACAGGAGCTCAACATGTACTACTACATCAGTGAAAATAAAGGACTCAACAGTCACTGCTGTGTATCTTTGAGTAAAAATGTAAGTACTGTGGAATAAAAACAAACTTGGGCTGAAGCCCTCCAGGCTGACTGATGCCGTTCTGAGAAGAGTTAGCATTTTCTTCCTCCCACGCTTGTTTGTGTTTGCTCTTTGATAAAAGGGCAGCCTCTCTGGTGGTGTACCCTGCCTTCTGTCTAATGCATGCTGAGGAAGATTCAAGCCCCCTTACAAAAACAGAAGAGCACGGACTGAAGAAACTCTCTTCTTCGCATAAATCTTCACATAACTACAACACTTGAAAAACAGCCTCAAAAATTTAGAAATAGGTGGATTCAACTAAAGAATTTTATTTAGAAAGTGGATGGCATTGAAGCAATCATACTAGTCACTTAACTGAATATAAAACCAACAAGTAAAAACCTTTTTTCTTGGTTACATTGGAAATCCCTAAACATAATAATAATGATTTTTTTTAAGTGCATGAACTATCTACATGTAAAGAACACTGACTCAGAAATTTGGCCATATTAGTCAATAAAACAAAAAGAAAGTCCAAATATTTCTATTTTTATTTGATAGTTAAAACCATCCCTGCTATATTTGACATGCAGTGATGCTGTTTCCTACATGTCTGATGTATTTGTCGTAAACACCACAAGGATTGAACAATAGCAGATAAACTTGTACATGCCTTACTTGTAATTTATTCATGTTTCCCCATAGCCTACCACTACATAATATGGTTATAACTAATGTATTTGTCAACATCTTATCTAATCGGCTTAAGACTTTTTAAAGTTTTCATTCTCTTAATGATTTTTTTTGAAAATCCTGCAGATAACACAAGCTCTTTTGATGAAGAGACACACTGAACTGCAAAACAATTGTTCAAATTGTTTGTGAACCTTGGTATTGGGGAGGTTTGGGAGCCGTGGAACTTTCACTTCCGTTAAATGTCTGAATAAAACTTCTCCCTGACATCAGATAACAAGCAGCAATGTCTGCTTGGTGTTTGAAAAGGGGAACAATGCCATCTAGTGGGGAATAATGATTTCATCAGGGTTTTTTTTTCATTCCCTGAATTTTTGGAAACTACCATCGTGTTTATTTCACATATTTCTGTAAGATCAGGTTGAAACTAAAGTGCATTGAAGATAGGAGGAGGAGGAAGCTGGGGGAAATGGGAAAAAATGTCAATCAGAACTCGGGTTATTTGGAGATTTCTGGATGAGCAAATATCACTTCAGGCCTTCCTGGACTGAATGGAGGAGAGAAAGATCAATGAAAACCCAGTGAAGAATGTATGAACACTGGTGCTGAAATCCCTCCATGATAGCATGTATCTTCAGATGATCCCCTTTCAGATCGCTCATGTCTCCTCGTGATTAGCTTTTTTTTTACATCGGTCCTATTGTTCTTCTCAGATTATTTCCCTGGGTTTAGTTTTTATATTTTTCCAGAAATGATTTCCCCTTTAAATAGTTGATGGTTAATCGATATCCAAAAAAAATTATTAAACCATCCCTGTACAGATCTCCCACTTCTATAATATGGCTTTTCCCAACACAAAGCATATATCAGGGTTATTCCACAATGAGGCATGACTAGACATAATTTGAGCTTTTCAAAAGGTGGTGTACTTTAACTCAGATCTCTCCTGAGTGACAGAGATTTGGATTCGTTTAATTTAACCTCAAAACATAGTGAGATTAGGGGCATCTTTTTGTATTTCTGTTGTTGTGAGAGCAATCATTCTGCATGACTTCATGACCTAGCTAATATAACTATGTTGGCTATATTTGACACTTCCTTGAGTGTTATTGTTATTATGAAATTGCACCCACTTGCCCTTCTGCGTAGTTATGTAAATCTGATGCTTAATCTAGAGCAACACTTTGAAAAGGAGAAGTTGGACAACTTCACTGAACTCTACACGAACTTCTAAGGAACTGGACTTTGCATATTTCATTTATCTCTATGAAACAGTTGGTGAAAACAGAGAAAAAGCAACTCCACAAGTCAATAGTAAGAAAAAAAAGCTAAATAAATCAGGAAAAGCTTAATTTTAATCCAATTGTATTGTTTTATTTTTCAAGAAGTAAATTTGACATGAATTAAATTCATATTCCAAATCTTTTTGGAAAGCCAGGGCATTTTCTTCAGGTAGTGCAACATATTTTAAAACTGCTCTTAGTGATACACACACTGGCCACTTTATTTTGCACACCTGTTAAATTTATATCCAATAAATAAATATCTAAACGAGCCAATCAGAAGCAACTCAACACATTTGAGGATTTAGACATGGCCAAGATGACTTGCTGAATTTCAAACGGAGCATCAGAATAGGGGAAAAAAGAGGATTTAGGAGACTTCTGATGTGGCATGGTTGTTGTGTCCGACAGGCTGGTCTGAGTATTTCAGAAACTGCTCTGCAGTTCTGAAAGCAAATATCTTTTTAAATCAACATTTTCAAAATTGTTTATCTGGTTATTCTCTTAGTTTCTGCTCTGTCTTTAATGAGTTTTTTTTTTTTTAAGTTTTGACAGTATCCTTCACTCGGAAGAACAGTTCTTTGGACTGCACTTAAACAAGTCACAAACTACAAATGATAATTAAACATTTCAGCTCAAGACCAAAGTTTTAATTTAAAAGTCTTCATGATTCTTCATGAAATTAGACATAAATAGTCTAATTAGTTTTGACCTTATGAAAGAAATAGTTGAAATTCCTAAATATTTTATGTAATATATTTTTAGATACTGGAGTTAAAAGTTTACAACTAAGTCTCATCTATAGTGCTTCATTTTAAATCCACTTTGTGGAATAAATACTTGTTCCTTTCATCAAGCTATCATTCAGACATTTAACTTTATGTTGACTTAATAGTCCATCCATCCAATTTCTATTCCACTTATTCCATTTCAGGGTCACGCAGAATCTGGAGCCTATCCCAGCAATTAGCGGGTGAGAGGCAGGGTACACCCCGGACAGGTCCCGAGTCCATCGCAGGGTCAACATAGAGACAAACAACCATTCACGCACACTCCTAGGACCAATCAACTTAACATGCATGTCTTTGGACAGTGGGAGGAAGCTAGAGTACCCGGAGAGAGTACGCATACACAGGAAAAACATGCAAACTACAGGAAGGACATACAAACTCTGTACAAAAAGGCCCCTGTTTGAACTCCTCCCAGCCACGGCCTGAACCAGTGAAGTTCTTGCTGTGAGGCAGTGAACGTTACCCACCACACCACCATGCAGCCAAGTTGGATTTGTTTTATGTTAAACTTTGTTTTCAGATTAAATTGTGTCTGGACATTAAAATGCATCCAAGGCCTCATTTAAAACAACCTCTGCATGACCTCGTGCAACTTCCCATTTTGCAGATAATTTCATCAAACTTTAGCTAAGTGACACCTCATTTCTAAGGAACTTGACTTCTGCCTGCACCACGGACCTGACACAATTTGTAAGTCTAAACTTCAGTTAAATAACGAATGAGTCAGAATTTAAGACAAAATAGAAAAAAAAAAATATTTCCTTAGGTTGATCATGTCATTTGGGGGGGGGTAAATATGTTTTTGTGTTTT
>JBBBVU010000006.1:7298178-7311982 GCA_037177055.1 Atherinosoma microstoma
ATGCCAACCCTCCAGTAAAGAACTACACCTGGTACAGAGCTGATGGAGACCAGGAGACTCTGATTGGGACTGGACCTCTTTTAAACATTACAGCAACTAAAGTTAACAGTATCTTCTTTTGCAAGGCTGAAAATAAACGAGGAGTTGGATGTTCTGAAAAGAGAAAGATAGATGTCCAGTGTATGTATAGCTACAATCAAAAGAACATGAATAACCACTTTGCTTGTTTCTACTGTTTTATTTACAACTTTTCTGTCAATACATCTTTTTAGCTTCTTTTGGAATTTTGTTTTTAATGTTCAGTCAATTACATTTTTTTGTTTCTTCACAGTTCCTCCTCAAATCCTGCCCTCATCTGATTGCACCAAAACTTCAGGCCAGGTGTACTGTTCCTGTCAGACTGTGGGAAACCCTTTTCCCACTTTACATTGGTATTTGGATGGGAAACCTGTCAAATCCAGCAAGTTTAAAGTCATCACTGAGACTCTAAATGCCACAAGTTTGAAGAGCTTCATTACTGTGAATCAAACGCAGGAAAAAGATCTTCCTACCTTACTTTGTCGCAGCTCCAACTCGCTGGGATCAGCCAGTCAACGTTTTTGTGTCAACAGTCTTGAAATCTCAGCAGAACAACAAGGTCTCTGTTTTACGACATTACAGCTGTGTTATGTTTGTAGTACATTTAAAGAGTTGAGCAAGATTTTCATGATGATTCTGATTTCACTTTCTTTCGGCAGGTTCTGAATCTAACAGTGAAGTCCTTCCTTGGGTCATAGCTGGTTTATCCATTGCTTTCAATGTCATCTGTGCAGTCTACATCTACAGATTTGTTTGGTAATTTGATACAGTTCCAGTTTTAAATATTCCAATTACTCTTAGAACAAAATGTTTATATATATTTTTTTATGACAGGAAAAGAAAACAAAACGAGAAGGCCAAAGAAGAGGAAAAAACATACATTTCTTTGGATTGCAGAGATACCATTAAGTCCACAGAGTTTGACTTCATTGCTCCAAAATGACTCCTTTTCAACCAGTTATCATCTTTATAATCATCAACCTATGGAAAAAAGTATATTTCACACCTTGTTTTTTTTTTTTTCCAGTTTGTCTTCTTCTGTTCTGCACTGCCTCTCTTGAATCATTTTGATAATTGAATTACATCTATGTCGGGGGGTGGGCAATTATTTTTTCCAAAGGGTCCCATGACAAACCTGAGCTGTGTTAGAGGGCCGAATCAACAATAACTTGAACTTAATCTTGTTAAGATTACTGTTAATTTTCTGTAACTGTAAAGAGCTGTAAATCATATCATTTTGATTATGCAACTGGTAACAAAATACGAAGGATATTCTATTACAACAAAGGTATAGGGTTGTAGACTAAATAAACAATGCTAGTCATAAACAGGAGAACAATAATTTCATCATAATTTCATTTTATTTTTAATATTACTCAGAAATACTGCCTCACCTATGCCACGTTCAAACATGGCTGACCGGTGTCACAAACATTGCAGCCCTCATCCAGAGCTAAGGAGAAATAGTCCAAGTTGACCGCTTTTTGCTGCAGTTGTGGCTCCAGATTTCCTGCAATGTCCTTAGTCCTTCTCGTTACAGTGTCAATTGAAATGACAATTTGTCCTCAAGGGGCAATTTAAAAAATGGGGCATGGTTGTAGTTTTAAGAACAGTAAAAAAAAATTAAAAACACAAGTCCAAAGGATTAAAATCAACACAAAATACAATAAACTATATCAGAAAACACTTTAATGTTTTCTGGCAATTTTGTGGAATTTGACATAATTCCTGAGCAGCTGTAAAACAATCCGTGTGTCATGGTTCTAGGGTTTGGTATGTCTGTCATGTTAACCCATACTAAAACGACAAGATGGCATAGTGCAAGTCAAATACTTGCTGCTTAGAGTCACACATATAAGCTAGTATTTGAAATTATTTGCATCTGTCATATTATATCAAAATCTGGGAGAGTAAAATGGCTTTGTGTGTGTGCTTTTGCTTTTATTTCAGGTAACCTGTAATATTTTGCATTCTGTACATCAATTGTCTAATAAAGTTCTGAAATAAATGCTACTGAGTAAAAACAAAACTTAACAGCTGTGGAGTAAATTGTGGTTATCATTATCAAAATAAAGAGTTAATGAGTAATTAATAGTCTTTTTGTGTTTTATTAAAGCTGATCAATCAGAGCACGATGTTGCAGAGTGCCTTCTTGGTCTTTTCTGCATACAGGTTCTAAGAATTTTCTCCTTCATGCATCGCCGATACTTATACACTGTTCACCAGCTATCTGCAGCAACAACTAGGGCATGATGACTTTGGTTCCAAAATAAAACTGCTATCAAGAGTGAAGGTCATCAGTACAAAAGATACACACTTTATGTGAGAAAAACACACATATGGTGATAAAACGAAGGTGGTGTTACTCCTAACAGCAATTTCTGGGGACATCTTGACACTTCTTGCTGTTTGACTGGATTCCTTTTTATGAGCACTTTAATCCTTCTTTGAAACGTTTTTTGAGGGAGCTGACCTCTGAAGATTTCAGGAAAATGTAAGTCATTGCATCTTATTCATGGTGCAACCAAAGCTCAATATTTAACATATTGTCCTTAGTTTTTCTTAAATTTAAGTACATTTTTACTTTTACAAAGCTTGATGATAAGGAAAATTATCTTTTAAAATTTTTAACTTATTTTCAAATAAAGCATATTAAGTAAAATAAAGTTTAACAATTATATGAATTCAGAAAAGTTCTTACATTTTATCTTCCTATTTTTCTTTTCTACATTACTTTTTCATGATCTGATCTTTCTTAAACAAAAGTACTTTAGCTTTTAATTTCACTTTCAAAATAATGTGAAATGATCCTGTGCCTTATGTCACCTATCTCATTAAACAGTACTGTAGATGTTTAAAAAAAACTTAAACCTGACTTCCTCCTGACAAAAGATGGTGAGAGCTCTGACTGTCGTCATTGTTACTCTGCTGCAGGGTGAGCTAACTTCCAATAATATTTAGGCTACTGTTTCCTTTTCTGTAATAAAGTTTGGCGTTTTGTGTTTCAGGCGTTGAGTGTCGAGACTTTTCAGCCACCATCCCCCAGACTGTAGAGGTTATGAAAGGGTCATGTGTGACGATCCCCTGCCCCTTTGACATAGAGATATGATCATTATTTATCTGGGAGTTGTAAAGTACAATGGGTTGACTCCTCCTGGTACCGGACTCCAATAAACACTGAAACAAATCCAGTAACGGGGGACGTAACAAAGAAAATCTGCACCACAACCTTATACAATATGCAGCCTCAGCACAGTAAAACATATTCCTTCAGACTGGATTGTGACAACGACCTAAAATGGACTTTTACAAAAGCAGCTGTGAAGATTGTGATCACAGGTAAGTTTTAAATATCTGTTTTCAGAAAATTCATGAATAATTTATCTTATAGAAAACCTTTTTTCTGCAAGGCTGAAAATGATCTTGGAATTGGACGCTCAAGCCTCAGTCACATACATGTTCAGTGTATGTATCATATGATTTAAAACTTATTCATGCATTCAATATAAAACCTGACTTTATTCTTATTTTTGTACTTCATTGTGTTTTCATTTTCTGAATCTAAAAAGTTTATGAGGATGACAATAAGGTTTTAGGACAATTCTATTCATGGCAGGAACTCATCAATGATGACAACTTTTAAGCCTGAGCAACAAACCAATTTGCAGACAGAATTAGCATGACTATAACTTTTTAACAAAGTTCCTATATTTAAATAAATACATAAAACCAAACTTACTCACACAAAAAAAAGAATAAACCAAAAAAATAAGATGTGACACATCAATCTTCATTGAATGATTTAGGAAAATATCTTTGAATAATAAAATGAAGAAGAATATAATGATCCACCAGATTACCTCTAGCCAATGACAATAGTATGATCAATAAACTATGTATAGACCACCTCCCACTTTTGTCCTTTTATAATTTAATTCCTCAAAAATCATCCCTGAGCCAGAGTATGCAAAACTCGTATGTAAACATCTGAGAGAACAATGGTAATACTTATTTATTTGTTCATCACTTCCTTACAATTTAAAAGTATGTCAGTACTTTTCAGCTGACATTATTACTATATAGATATCTATGTGTTTATATTCTAAAAAGAAAAGAAAAGGGTTCTCAAAATCATAAATTTATTTATTTCTTACAGTTCCTCCTCAGATCCTGCCTTCGTCTGACTGCACCAACACTTTAAGCCAGACTGGGAAACCCTTCTCCCACTTTGCATTGGTATTTGGATAAATTACTTGTCCATCAATCCAGCAAGTTTACAGTCATCACTGAGTCTCTAAATGACACAAGTCTGAGGAGCATCATCACTGTAAATCAAACACATGATTCAGATCTTCCCACCTTGTCCTGTCACAGCTTCAACTCACTGGGATCAGCCAGTAAACAGTTTTTCATCAACAGTGTCCAAGTCTCAGCAGATGAACAAGGTTTGTGATTTGTGTTATTGTTTGGCTGGATTCTGTGATTTTTAACTTTATTTCTTCTCAAACACATGAGCAGACTTATCTTTGCAGTACCCGAAGTTGAGCAGGATTTTGTTGTGTTTACTTTCCCCAGGTTTTGGATATAACGCTGGAGTCCGTCCTTGGGTCATTGCTACTTTATCTGTTGTTTTCAACGCCATCTGTACGACACTTTACATCACATTTATTCGGTATGTTGTTAAATATTCTGTTTGTAATGGTTTGTCTGATATTTTGAAAAACAAAATGTTTATTATTGTATTTTGTTCTGTTTTGTCACAGCAAAGGAAGACGTGATGAGAAGCTCAAAGAGGAGAAAAGAACGTATATTTCTTTGGATTGTAGAGAAGTCACTGGATCCTCCGAGTATGATGTCATTGCTCCAAAAGAACTCTTAAACAGCCAGTGATTATTTTGATAACTAACGAAAAAATATGTGCAATTCCTTTTTTTAGTTTGCTTTCTCCCACACCGCCACTCTTGAATCATTTTTATAATCTGATAAAATCTGCTGTACTGAGTTGATAATAACACAGAAACGATGCTTATTAGGATTTTCCTGGTTTCTGACACTTTTAGATAAGTAAACATGCCCCTGTCAGGAGACAGTTCTGCTCTGCACTTCCTGTCACTCAGCTGCTCCTCCCTCTCCACCTGCAGCTGTGCTAATCAGCTCTGCACACCTGGTCTTCATCACCTGGCTCTATAAAGCCGGCTCTCTCCACCACTTCAGTGCTAGTTTGTCGTCGTTGTCCAGAACCTGATATTGTCCAGTTTCTTGTCGGAATAAATCTTTTGCTCATCAGAACTTTGAATAGCTTGAGTCCTTCTTTGAAACGTGACAGCCCCAGGTGAAACTGACCCTAGAACATTATTGCTGTACCTGGAAAAACAAACATAACGGGTTAGCGGGATTTTGTCATTAAAGAAGAGCAGATATTCAGCAGTAAATAGATATTGATCCACATGGTAAATGCACTGATTTTCCTTTGTCATTATTTTTGAAGTGATGTTTTTACTTTTTCTGCTGTGTGTGTGGACCCCATCTTCACTTTAAGTAGTGGAACATTTATCTAAATAGCAGGTTTCACCACCTTGTACTGATGTTCAGTATTTGTGTGCAGCAGACTACAAATCTTCATGATGTCTGTACTCCAGGATCAAGAATTACTAGTTTTGATGCCAGTAAGTTTTCATATCCAATATTTTATTTACTTTTACTTTTATTTACAGCAACCAAACAACAGTAATGCAAATAAAATTGAATATAATAGACATAAAATAAACACAAATGAACAAAATATGTACAAGAAAAAGCCAAATAAATAAAGACCAATACACAGGAAGAATATGTACAAATTAAGATATGGAAGCAGTGTAGTGATGTGATCATCTCTGACACACAAAGAGTTATTGTATGCTACGCACCAATATTTATGCTCCCTTTACATATGTAAAAAGGTATGTAAATAGGTACTGTTGCTCCAGTACTGTTGCCACCTACTCTCTGTGTTTCTCCATCTCTGATATGGTTGTAGAGTTTTTCTGCAGGTGGCATGAGTCAGAGCTGTACTCAAAATCAGAAATGTACAGAGTAAATAGGAATGATTACAAGACCTTCCTCTGAGGGGGATTTCAGAAGCTCATTATACATTACACGTTTATGTGCAAGAATTCCATGATCATTCTTCTTTTATGTAATTCTGTCATAGAAAAAGAACAATTTAAAGAAAACACACAAAGGTTGAGTTTGCCAGAAAAGGTTCCTGATGTCTCTTAAATTAAGAGTATTCATTTGTCATTGTTGTGTATCTATTCATTTAGTAC
Source organism: Atherinosoma microstoma (assembly GCA_037177055.1). NCBI lineage: Eukaryota > Metazoa > Chordata > Actinopteri > Atheriniformes > Atherinidae > Atherinosoma > Atherinosoma microstoma. The sequence goes on from JBBBVU010000006.1 coordinate 7,304,565, forward strand.
ATAACATTATCCAAATGATCCATTAAGTTTCTTTCAGCATCACGGACAGCAGCATCATGTCACTACATAACAATCTTGGAAAGAAAATCTCTTACAATGCTGTCTACATGAAAAGAAAGAGTAGCACTGGATCAGTCAGGGATCAAAGTTAAACACTCAAAGCCAGAGTAAACCATAAATAAGTCTGGGTTTGTCACATCAAACTGAGTTTGTCACATGTGCTATTCATCATGTAGTCAAATGTGAATGAGTCACCGAGTAAAAAAACAAAACAAAAAACAAATTAGGTTTCAGGATCATGAGAAAGGAGAAGTGCTCCCTGCTGTGAGATAATGGAAAGTCACATTCCGGATTTCAAATAAGCTCCAAACATGTAAAGTTGTGCAATTTACATCTGCATGGAGGGAATTTCCTGCAAAAGATTAATTTGAGATGGGTCAGCATAGCGGCTACTCTGTCTTAATATGTGGTGTTTTTTGGCAATAATTGTGAAGTAGGTTATAATACAATTTAGAATATTTGATCAGCCATCAGGTTAATGGCTTAACCACAATTTACCATGATTTTGTTGTTGAGAATAAAATTCAGTGTTTTCTCTACCATAACAGCACATCATTTCTCCTCTGCTCTCTGTAAGTCTGGTATTCCGCCTCAATGCAAACATACTGCCATGAGCAGACAGTGTCAACCACTGCCCCCATCCATGTCACACAGACAGACACAGGCAACGGTAATCTTCATGAAATAAAGGTGTTTGAAATAGTGTTTTTTACCACAATTAAAGTTTTCCACTGCTGTTCGAACAGCCAAGAAATGCACAAGTCCTTCCAGAGAAGCCATCACTTGTTGGACTTTCTTCCACACTGAATGATGAATCACATCAGCCTGACTAAGATGCATGTAGATATTGTTATATGCAATTAATTACTGGGATAGGCCCCAGCTCTCCTGCAACCCCGAATCAAGATGAGGGGTACAGGATGGATGGATGATCTTTGTGTTTGCAGTGAGGCTTGGATGTTTCATCACAGAAGAAAGAACAGATGATGCAGACATTTACAGAAAATTCTGCACAATCAAACATTCCCTACACACATTAAGTGCATGCAGAGATAAAGTCAAAAGTCTTTGATTTAGGCATACATCATTCATGCACACTATACTGCACACGTTTGGTCATACTAAAAATCTACAGAGACCTCAGCAATCCCTTCAGATAATATGAAAAAGATAAGATGGGACAGTGTCTATTGTTTGTAACATTTCAGACTGTTTTTGTAAAGTTAATGGACAGGTTCATTTGCAGCCTCACTGTCTCAGAAGATTTGGGCTTGTTTTATTTATGCCACATGATGTTTTGTGACATATCCCTTCATTCAGTAATAAAGTTTAGAACTTATTGAGTGAAAGCAAAGCTTTCCAGCCAATTCAGATTCAGATGTGTGGCAGAAGTCATGGAGAGAAGCGAAGGTGGCGGTGCTCCAAACTGCTTTATTTGGGAACATTTCAACACTTATTTCCTTTTGACCGGGTTCCTCTTTTTTTTCTTTTTTTTTTTTTTACAATAAGAGCTTCAATCCTTCATTAAAACTTCACTTCTTCTCTGAGGAAGCTCACCTCTCTACAGATTGCACAAAAATGTAAGTCATTACATTTTTTTTAAGGCATAACTGATACTTAACATATTATTCTTTGTGAGATTTAAGTACATCTTTATCTTTACACAACTTGATGACGATGAGAAGGGAAAAAAAGATCTTTTCAAATAGTGACTCTATAAGGTTGTTTGCAAATGAGCTTGTGAATCATAAGCCCATGAAAAATGTTGAATTAATTACAGTGATACACTTTGCATGGAAATGTCAGTAGTGTTGTAACTATATAATTTGGTAATTTTTCTTTTTTATGCTGTATTTTCATTAAATTATCTTTAAATCCCCTTACTAATTATTGTCTTTACTGTTAAAAGCTTACTTGTACAACTGAGATTGAAATGCATTTGCTTTAGATGATCCTATACCTCACGCCACCTTCCGTCTCATGAAACACTGTTTCACTGAACAAACATGTACCGATTCATTTCTGATACAGACTCATTTGAACCTGACTTCTTCCTGACAAAAAAGATGGTGGGAGCTCAGCGTTTCCTTCTCATTGTTACTCTGCTGCAGGGTGAGTTAACCTCCAATGAAACTGAACTTGTACTGTCTCCTATTCTGTGTTAAAATTGGGTGTTTTGTGTTTCAGGTGCTGATTGTCGAGGCTTTTTGGTCACTCTGCCTGAGACAGTAAAGGTTATGAAAGGATTTTGTGTGACCGTCCCCTGCTCCTTTGACATAGACAGTCAATACGACAAAGATTTACATGGAAATTGTAAAGCCCAGTGGGTTGACACTTACTACCACACTCCAAAACTAACTGAAACAAATCCAGTAACTGGAGATGTAACAGAGAAAAACTGCACCACAACCTTCCACAATATGCAGCCTCAGTACAGCAATACCTATTACTTCAGACTGGATTGTGACAATGTCCTGAAATGGACTTTTACAAAAGCAACTTTGAAGATTGTGGTCACAGGTAGGTTTTAATATCTGTTTAGAGGAATTTCATGGATTAATCATCTTTGTGGAAGATGTTTAGAATTAGTTGCATTTTAACTCAGAAACTTCAAAAGTTTGTTGTTTTTTTCTCTGATGGCAGCTCATTTAATGAATGCTGACTTTGAATCTTCCTCTCAGAGGATCCTCTACCAGTGACTCTGACTCCGTCCACACTGAAGGTGAAGGAGGGAACCTCAGTGATCTTGACATGCTCTGCTCCGGCTCCCTGTCTGCCTCATCCTCCAAATCTGACATGGACCCCCAAACTGGGGGACAGTCAGGAGACACTGCAGGAGAATCAGGACAAAACTAAAGTCCAGACCTCTGTTCTGACCTTCACTACTTCTCAGCTCCATCATGGACAGGAAATCTCCTGCACTGCTGTTTACAAGAAACAAGATGGCAGCTCTGATGCATCTGTTACCTCAAGTTTAACAGCTGATGTTTTATGTAAGTTTCTTCTTTTGATCATTTTGTAAAATTATAATTACATAGATTTCATGACGGATGTTTTTGTTAAGTTTATTATTTAAATATGTTTATTATATGTGACTGTAGTTTTTCGTTTTCTTCCCAAAGCAAAGGGTGATTTGCAAATTTACAACAGAAATTAGTTAAATGAGGAAAATTCTCATTTAAACCATCTTTAATTTATGTCTAATTATCATGTTGTCCCCATCTCTAGAGCTGTTCTCACTTTTTATCTTTTAAATAGAGTCAAATGATAATAAGGTCACATGATATGTTTCTCCTTAATCATATAAGTGATACTAGAACAATAAGGGGTCTGGGCTTTCTGCATGATGGAAACTTATCTATTGCAAGAAACAAAACTTATATAATACAGTTATCATTTCATTCTCCAGATCAAATACAATGTGTTATTTTTAAAAAATACAAAAATTATTAACTTTTTTATTTTCAGATTCACCTAGAAATATGACAGTGTCAGTCAGTCCCTCTGGTCCAGTTCCAGAGAACAATAATGTGACTCTGACATGCAGCAGTGATGCCAACCCTCCAGTAAAGAACTACACCTGGTACAGAGCTGATGGAAACCAGGAGACTCTGATGGGGACAGAAAGCATATTAAACATTCAAGCTTCTGAAGTCAGACAACCTTTTTTCTGCAAGGTTGAAAATGATCTTGGAGCTTTAAATTCCACCAAACATCATATAGATGTTCAGTGTATGTATTTGATTATTATGTATCAAATTCCATCTTTACATATATTTTATTAAAATAATAAAAATCTTTACAATATAAAAACCGTACATGATTAAAGTGATATAAATACAGTAAAGATTTTGAGTATCTAATACTGCACTAAGACATTAGTACTAATGAGTATGTCTCATATTTATTCTTTTTAGATGCACCAAAAATGATCACAGTGTCAGTCAGTCCCTCTGGTCCAGTACCAGAGAACAATAATGTGACTCTGACATGCAGCAGTAATGCCAACCCTCCAGTAAAGAACTACACCTGGTACAGATCTGATGGAGACCAGGAGACTCTGATTGTGACTGGACCTGTTTTACACACTGAAGTTTCTAAACACAGGCGGTTTTTTCTGTGCAAGGCTGAAAATGATCTTGGAGTTGGACGTTCAAATCGCAGTCACATAGATGTTCAGTGTATGTATCGCATGATTTAAAGATTCAATGCACACATTTGATGTAATATTCATATCTATTTGTCTCTTTTAAATCTTGGGAAATAATTTATTTAGATGTAAGTTTTCTAGTCTTTTTTATATTCGACCGTTTATACCAGTAATGTGCATCATTCATTTTTCATGTTTCAGATTTCCCCAAAAACACCACAGTGTCAGTCAGTCCTTCTGGTCCAGTACCAGAGAACAGTCAAGTGACTCTGACATGCAGCAGTGATGCCAACCCTCCAGTACAGAACTACACCTGGTACAGAGCTGATGGAGACCAGGAGACTCTGATTGGGACTGGATCTGTTTTAAACATTGAGGCTTTTAAAGTCAGACGACATTTTTTCTGCAAGGCTGAAAACAATCTTGGTGTGGCATGGTCAAGCTTCACTCACATAGACGTTCACTGTATGTATCATTTAATGCTTTTATGTGTGTAGATCCAGTATACACAATTCTATCCATCACATAAACACCACTAATGAATAGTACGTCTAAGTAGGTCTGTGTAACTTAACAAATCAAGCTAATATGTTCATAAGTTTATATGACTATATAATTTATAGGTACTGTATTAAAATAAAAAGAAAATCTGGGCCAAACAAACACGCACATTTGGGTCAAATTTGGCCAATCTGGGTCTCTAACTGAGGTTCAAACAAGGATCCTTCTGGGCATGAGACAGTGGTGCTAACCACCACACCACCATTCATCCTTAAGAACAAACAGTGAAACATTCTTTATTTAAGGTTTCAGGAAATACAGTATTTGAATTACTGAAAAGAAAAGAACAAAATAATGAATTGATCATTTTCTCAATGACAGGTTGAAGTAGTATGATCAATAAATGATGTAGTCTACTTCTGACTTTCTCCTCACATCTCATTGCCATTTAAAGAAACATCCACCATCAGGGTTCGAGTGACAGTCCTGTTTGCTGTCAACATACTACTTTATGTTGCTGTTAATGAGACAGATTTTGTGTTTGTTTATTTGCATGTATTCTAAAAGTTGTGCCAATATTTCTTTTTATCTGGCAATATGTATATTGATGTTTATTTAAAATTTTTTAACAGTTTATATAAATAATGGGCCACTTTCGTTCTTCATATTTCAGATTCTCCCAAAGACATCACAGTGTCAGTCTGTCCCTCTGGTCCAGTACCAGAGAACAATAATATAACTCTGATATGCAGCAGTGATGCCAACCCAGTAGTGAGGATCTACACCTGGTACAGAGCTGATGGAGACCAGGAGACCTTTATTGGGACTGGACCTGTTTTAAACATACAAGCTTCTAAAGTCAGACAGCCTTTTTTCTGCAAGGTTGAAAATTATCTTGGAGATGGATATTCTACCAAACACCATATAGATGTTCAGTGTATGTACTTCAGTTCATCAGATCAGTGAAACAATTATTTTTGTTACGATGTGAAAACAGTGTTTAGCCTTTTTCAAGTTAAACATTTACAATGCAAATTTTGTATACAAAATACTGCACCAAGCAGTTTATATCAACAAATCATTAGTCTTGCTTATTCTTTTCAGATTCTCCCAAGAATACCACAGTGTCAGTCAGTCCCTCTGGTCCAGTACCAGAGAACAGTAATGTGACTCTGACATGCAGCAGTGATGCCAACCCAGCAGTGAAGATCTACACCTGGTACAGAGCTGATGGAGACCAAGAGACTCTGATTGGGACCGGACCTCTGTTGAACACTGAAGTTACTCAAGTCAGATGGCGTTTTTTCTGCAAGGTCGAAAATGATCTGGGTGTGGGAAACTCAAGCTTCCATCACATAGATGTTCAGTGTAGGTATCATTTAATGCTTTTATGCAATAATGTCACACACACACTATATATATAGATATATCTCTGATATATCTATATATATATCTATATATATATCTTAATCTTAATGTTTATCTGCCCTGCCAACAAAAAGAGCATCAGATCCACAACAGTTAAGAGGATCATATGCTAATTAATCCAGATTAAACATGGTAAATCATCTGGAAAAAGTTTATGACAGCATTAATATTAGCTGGCGTTTACTCAAGAGAGATCAGGTTCTGAACTAATGAACATAATTCTATTCATTACATGAACTGCAGCAATGATGAGCACTGTAAAGTGACAGAACAAATAAAGGGCACAATTAATGAGATTATTTTTTATATTATATTTTTTATATTTAAATTTACCTCTACCTACAAATATCAGAAAAACACTATCTCATTAGAAATTCAAAATTGTGCATTTTTAGAATAATTATCCACAATAGGTTTATGTAAATCGTCCAGTATTACATGAGAAGTAAAAGTTCCTTTAAGTTATAAATCAAATTGGACAAATCAACACATCATTTATTCACTAAAAGAAAAAAAAGGTTTATTATTCATTAAAGGATTTGGGAAAGAATGGCTGAAAAGTAGAATAAAACTATATATTGATGTTTAAAATGTACTGGTCATTGGCCTGTAGATGCTGAAGTCTATTAGAAACAAGGTTACAGTTTATACCAATGATGGACGTTTTTCATTATCTATTTTTCAGATTCACCACAAAACACCACAGTATCAGTCAGTCACTCTGGTCCAGTACATGAAAAAGACGATGTGACTCTGACATGCAGCAGTGATGCCAACCCTCCAGTAAAGAACTACACCTGGTACAGAGCTGATGGAGACCAGGAGACTCTGATTGGGACGGGATCTGTTTTGAAGATTCAAGCTTCTGAAGTCAGAGACCCTTTTTCATGCAAGGCTGAAAATGATCTTGGAGTTGAACGTTCAATCCTCAGTCACATAGATGTTCAGTGTAAGTATTAAAATTAATATTGCATGTTCAGAATAGTTTCATAATAGAGTAAAATATTGCTTCTTTTTATTTACAATTTGAAAATCAGGTTTATCAGTGTTAAAGTGGTATGGTTAGAATACAACAAGTTTATCTTAACAATAAGTATGTATCATGCTATTTTTTTTATTTTTTTTTTAGATTCACCAAAAATGATTACAGCTTCAGTCAGTCCCTCTGGTCCAGTACCAGAGAACAATGATGTGACTCTGATATGCAGCAGTGATGCCAACCCTCCAGTAAAGAACTACACCTGGTACAGAGCTGATGGAGACCAGGAGACTCTGATTG
>JBBBVU010000006.1:7321381-7332378 GCA_037177055.1 Atherinosoma microstoma
TACTGGCTCCATTATGGACCTAAAGCAGAAGACGAAGAAGAAAAAAACCCTTAAAAATGTATGTGGTGAAAGAGCAAGTTAGCTTATAGCTGACCTTGTACTTTAAATATTTAGTTTTTTTTAGATATCAAGAAAAGCTAAACAGCTCATAATAATCAAATAATCAAAAAATGTAGTCACTGATCCGACAAAAGAGAAACCAAACCTTTAAAGAGGCCAATTCAGTATCTACCACTGTTACAACATCATCTTTGTCATCCCTTTTGGATAAAGTTATTTTAACTTCTTAGGACTCATTCAGCACTGTCCAACCAAGTGAGCCAGTCAGCTCTCAAGTCCAAACATGAGACGTAGAAGTTCAATAGCATAAAATTCTGCAATATTTGCCTTGATAAGGTAAACACATTAACTTACCTGCAGAACCAGTGAAGATTTTAAAACGTTAAGACCTTCAAAAACAACAACAAAAAGAGTTGTGAGTCAAAAGTTAAGCCGATGTCAAATGATAAAAGCCGGAAAGAGTGAATCAGACTCAAACTCTGTCTGACACATGGAAGTGTCATGATGGAGGTGGGTGGATATCAGTGGGTTAATATTTACTAAAATGCAAAACTGCGGGATATGATTATTGTGCTTGTGGTTTGTTGACAAGGAAACGCTACCCACAAGCTCTCACCTGAAATAAATTCAGATAGAAACTTTCATTTGGCCACAAGACTGTATAAAGTTACTACTACAATATGACCCGAGAGATTGGGACATTATTTCACAAAGATCATTTTTACATAAACATATTGAATTTAGAAAACGTCTTTCTGCTCTTTACAAATCAGGCATCAGAGGAAAATTTGCTATATCCAGATAATCAATAGCAGCTGTAGCTTTGGCACCACCTTTGATATCATTTTTGGCCATATTGGTATGAGTCAACATTTCAACAGGAAATAAACACAGATCTATATTGGAATGTCATGGGTCCTTTTTCAGAACTATTCAAGTAGTTTAGCAAGAGTCTGACAAAACTGCACATGTCTAGGGTTGAGCCAAAAACACTTGCAAAATGGCTAGCAGCAAGAAATATAAACTTGATGTCTGATTTGGGGAATTTGATCCTTTTACAATATTATCTTCTTAAGATCTGAGCTTTTGCTTGATTTGCATTTTAGATTTCTACTATTTGGGGTTAGAAGGAACCAAAAATTACAATTGTTTTATACATGATGTAGATATAAACTTTGAATAAAACTTTTCTCTGGTTGTCTCACCACCAAATTTCACTGTGAGTACCGGTATCTATGTTTGTGTACAACAGGTTCCGATTTCACAGAAATTAATATTCTGGTGCAGACATTCAAAAATATAAGTTCCTCATATGAGGACACCATGTCTCAGAAGGTTATCATGTGTTCTGAATGAAAGGAGGATCTCTCTCAGGTCTCTGTACATTCTAGTACGAGCCTTCATCTTCAACTGGAAGAATGTCATTTCCATCAGAAATCCAGGTTACAGAGGCATTAGGGGAGGCCTCACTAAGGCAGATACACTGCAGAATGTCTTCTTTTTGACTGCAAAAGGACAAGGGTAGGATTACTGGAGCATCTAAAAAATATGGCATAAAAATATTTCTAATTAATATATGATTAAAATTCTTTCTTTTGAGGATTTAATAAGTCACACACAAATGAAAAAATATCATGGCTTAACTGAACCTTGAATGCATTTCAACTTATCAGTCATGCCAAACTTATAGGTATAAGGCAGTGCAGGTAATGGAACAGCTTGGGCCAAAAGTAGTGTGGGATATTAGTCCAATTTCAGAAATGAAATTAATTTAAATAAAAGAAAAAATGTGTTCAAGATGAGGGGATTATTTCAACACCATCTCACAAACCAACAGACCAGTTCCCTGTACTTAGCTTCTCAGTCCATCACTGATACACCCCACACACCCCTTTCAGTCTCACAAACTGTGGTCTGTTTGTTTGGTTAGTCATAAATCCAGGTGGTTGTGGAGGTATTCACCTGGAATCAATGGAGCTTCGCATGTAACAGAACAGGTTGAATTGTATTAAAAGTACTTTTCATCACCTATTACCTGTTAATTTCTTTTATAATCATGTTATTATGTCAGTATCTTTTTGATCAATTGTTTTGTATGACCTTTTGGATTTAATGAGGACGTAAGGGTCGCCTGCTGAATTATGAGAGAACACTCCCACCCAGTGGGAGTTTTTGTTATTACCATAAAAGAAAAACCCCTGTTTTTTTCTTGGTCACCATAGTGCTCATTTATGTGTTTGCAGTAGCTTAGTCAGTGTTTGGACATTTTAACAAAGAAAAAATGATATGTTAAAATATGAAAACATCTGTAAAAAATGAAAAATGTATAAGAAATAAATTAGGTATATTATTGATTAAGGAATTACTCACCAAGCAGTGTGGTGGGAAATAATGTCCATAAAAACAGCCTATGTTTATTTCTCTACTGGTCTACAAAGTCCAACTGTGCCAAATAAAATGTAACAGTAAGCTGCTGTCTGGCTGGCACTTTGTGAATCCACCTGAAATGTGTTTTACAAATGTCAAAAAAGTGTGTTGTAGGAATCTCAGTGTCTCATGTTGTCTTGGATCTTGTCTAAAGACAAATAACATGCTCTTTTCTAAAATTAGGGGAATTCTGTTCTCAGATAATTCAATCATAAAAACTACAATCAAACCAATACATCCTGAAACAATTTCCAGAGAACAAACTTGTAGAGAACAATTTGTAGAGAACAAATTTCCAATTACAGTCTCCTCATCTTCCTGTATATGACCATTGTAGTTTTAAAAACAAAAGGTCTCAGATTGCAAACTACTCTGACAGGCACTTCTTGATGGAAAATTCCATTTCCATCAAGGTTCTTTCAGTGAATAGCAGATTTTCTTTGCAAGGCAGAAAACAACTGAGTTGGGAATTTGAATAAGACAAAAGCAGATGTTCATTGTATGTGTAGCTTTATTTCAGAAAAGAAACTGAAGTGCATCTTGTTTTTTTCCACTCCTCCTTTACAGTTATTATGTCAATATATCTTTTCATTTACTTTTGCAAACGTTTTAAACAATATATCTTCAGTCAAGTCTTTACTTTCATTGCTATTTTTATTGACTACCTGTTAATCAGTGTGGCGAGTTTGCTGTCATCACCGAGTCTGAAAATGACACAAGTCTATGAGAATCAACCACAGGAGAGCCATTTTACCTGGCTCGGTCACAGCTCTAACTCTCTGGTGTCACCCAGTCAACAGTTTTCTCAACTATCTTTACATTTCAGCAGAAAAACTGAGGTCCTTCCTTTTGAGTTACTGTGATTGGTATTTGCCAGATAAATTCATACTGCAGCACTATGCATCATAATAATGAAAACAAATTAACCGAGAAAAAGATTTATGCACAAGCAGGAGGATGAAGTTTAGTCAACATCAGTCTACCACTAAATCATAATAGTGTTGTTAGGAAGTTAATGCACAAGCTGGTTTGGGTAAAAGAGTCATTACCGGCTGCAGCGCTTGATAGAATATATGTTCACTTCATAATCTTAGCAGCACTGTCTGCGGTGACACAAGCCTATTATATATGTGGCCCTCAGCGCTGCTGATTCTAACATTTCTTGAGCATTGGAGGTAAATTGGTGGTGGGCTGCATGGTGGTGGTGTGGTTAGCATTGTCGCTTCACAGTACAAGGGTTCCTGGGGCCTTTCTCTGCAGAGTTTACGTGTTCCATGATGCGTGGTAGCCAAAAACAGTCCTCTACCGTCCAAAAACATTCTTGTTAAGTTTATTGCTGGTTTTAATTTCTCCTTGAGTCTGAGCATGAGTGGTTGTCTGTGTTGGGCTTGTGATGGACTGTGAAGGAGAGCAGTTCCCTCTTCTTCACCATCACAGCCTATAAGCCACGTCTACACAGAGGGCAGAACATGAGGAACATGACTGTGGAACAAAGCAGCTGCTGTGTTTGTCTTTGTTTAAGACAAACACACATCCTTAGAATTTGGCCATTTGGAAAGTCCACATATGGTCACACCAAATTTATAAATTTAACTTTAAAAGAAGATGAATGAAGACATATATATGGCATTATTTCTCACACCGGCTTTCTGTCACTGTCCTTATGAGACATAACGTAGTAGCACCAAGTTAATTGTCTACCAAAGTGTAATTTTAGTAAGAAGCTAGAGAACCTCTCTTTAAAACTTTCTCATTATTCGGTCTGAGTACTTTAAATGAGGTCAACAAGTTTTCTATTTGAGGCTGAATAGAGCAGGGCGGGTGTACAAGGGATTAGCTTGTGGTAAAAAGGTTGACTTCAACACAGTAACAGACCAGTGGGCCATCACAGACACATTCATCAGCAGCTCCTCTAGCAAGGTAAGCTCTCTTGTGCATACATCATACTGACTTTATGGCCAAATAAAACAAATGTGGTATGTAAAGTTAGGTTTTATGGAATAAATAAGGAAACCTGTTGTGGAATCATGAACAAGTGTAAAGTTTTAAAAATCTTAAAAACAAATAGACTTGTTTCAAGGATTAGTAGTGACGCAGCATCTTTCTAAACATACCATCAGTCATTTTAAAATAAGTTTCTCATACCATGGAGTACAACGTCAAAATAACGCAGGAATGCTATCATCATGATCTAGCAGGACGAAAATTTCCGCAGCTTTTGTGTTTCAGGAATTCAGAGGTGATTCATTGAATGCTGAAGAACCATGGAAACTGCTCATCTGCTCAGACTGCTCAGCCTGTTTACTGGTAACGATGAACTGACTGTATTGCTTCTGTTACTGAGTTACAAAGATAACGGAGCAAAATTTCAGTTTGAATTTGAAACAACGAAAGCTAACCTTCAAGACATTAATCAATGATAACACTTTGTTAAGTATCTTGGAAGCTGATCAGTAGAAATAATGTTTTTATTATGTTTTTTTTAGTTTTAGTATCGTAAGAAGTATCCTGACCAATATTCAACTGACCATTAAACAATTTGCATATCCGAATGCTGTTAATGGAAAGTCATTTAATGCTATATTTTATAATATTTTGGATAATAATTACTGGATCTTTGGCATCTTTTTCAGATTTTTCTTTGAGAAATCATTTGTCTTTTTATGCCAATAAGCCATAAAAAATCATTTCTGGTAAATTAATGTGATGGGAAATCATTTTGATGTGATGAATAGCTTTGAATGCTGCAGAAGAGCTATTTGTGATTAACTCAACCGTTCAGAGTAGCATTTCTCTGTGTTTCCAGCTGTGTGTCACATTTCATTTTCTCATTCGTAACCAATAACAGCATCTCTAAGTAAAACAACCACAAATAGCACTTGATGTCTTCTATAATAATAGCTTAATGATAATGCATTTGCTCGTGGCTGCCTTTCAGAACATACAAGTACACGTTATAACTAAAATAACCAGTTGAAACAGCCAACACAATTGAACGTAAAAATATCCCTATAATGCTTCTTTTCTCCCTCCCCTACCTCTTCCATTTCAGTTCTTCAGCAGGTAAGAAGCTGGATCATCAGTCTACCTTTAACAGTTACTGCAACTGAAGGGAGCTGTGTGTTGGTGTCATGTCAGACCCAGCCTCATAACCGGGTCATCTGGTACAAGTATCATAACATCAATTATCCTGTAGTCTATGATGGACGTAATCCTGAAACAGTTGAACCCCAGTTCAGAGGACGCACCTCAGTGGTGGGTGATGCTTCAGAGGGAAATTGCACCCTGAGGATTGATGATGTGAAAAAAGTCGACAGAAACCTGAAAATGTATGTGTGGATCAATCCAGAATCGAAAAGGACTCAGAAATTCCATGATCAAACCGTCTACGTCTCTGTTGGTAAGTCAATATTTGTAAGCATCTAATTTAGGATATCTGTGGCCCTCAGGGTCAATCAAAAAAACCTATGTTACGACTTACACTGTATGTGTATACAGAAAATAAAAGCACCTGAAACTCCAAATCCCTTGAATATTTCTTATGGTATCCATTTGTTTTGACCTCTAGAGAGAAAAACTCCCATAATCTCTGTTCAGAGACAGATAGTGGAAGATGAGATTTTGGAAGCCAACTGCAGCCTAAAACACTCCTGCCCCTCCTCGCCTCCGCCACTTAATTGGATTAAGAGTTCATTTCTAGTTAATTCCACTTTTATGGATTTCCACTCAAAAGCAGGGGGACAGTGGCTGCACAGAAAGTTGCTATATGGAATAGCAACACGTAAAATGCAGGGCAGCAAAATTAAATGCTCAGCACAATTCAGAACCTTCACCACAGAAAGTCAAGAAATCACCCTCAACATTTTATGTAAGTAAATGTAAGTTTGTTCAAAATAATGCACATGGCAAGGGGTGATTCACTCATCAGCTATCTCACTGTGATTTCCTACATCCACAGATAAACCCGACTCGGTGATGCTAACACTGGAGAAAAATGAAGTAATGAAAGGAGACAGCGTCACAGTGGAGTGTTCCGCTAACAGTAATCCCCCAACACATACATATTCATGGATCAGACGACAGATGGGCATGGACATCCGAATAAATTCAACTGAGAACAAAATATCCTTTGACAACATTACACAAGATACTTTTCTGTGCTGTGTGGCTCACAATAACATTGGAGAGGGGCAGTCAGACTGGCATGATATAAATGTTCAGTGTGAGTAAATCTTTTATTATTTATGATTTGAATTATGTGTAACAGTCATACTTGCTAAAAGAAACGAGGCCCTGCTTGAAAAACAACATTCAGTATAAAAACAGCTTGTCATCAGTTCTAGCTGTAAATAGATGGAGATGGTGTGCCACTTTATAGTTTCAATTCAGGTATATTTGAAGTGATAAGTGACAGTTGCTGGCAATCATATCAATATGCAAATGTAATCAATGGTACATGCTTTTATAACTTATAACTGAGCATACAGCAAAAGATGAAAGTATTAGTGTCTAACAATGCTGTCATTCCTCTATTAAGAAACAGATTTCATCTATATGAAAGGCGGCAGTGGCTCAGGTTCATATTGGGTCTTACTTGCTTTACATGGGACACATACATTTTTTGGAGCCTGACGTGACCATATTTGGTTAGATGGATATTAAGGGTTATACTTGAAACCTGAGAGGGCACCTCTCTTTAAGGCCTAATATCTGCATAATTCACAATTTATTTTCAATGTTACCACCTGCTGAGCAGGAGTGTTAAGCTACTGACACCTGCAAATGTAAATGAACTCATCTTTAAATGATGTCATCAGCATTCAGATTGCATGCTGTTAACATGTTTTGTATTCAGCAGTCAGTGTCTACATGAAATCTGCCTTTGAAGAGTGGTTGTTTTGTGAATACAGTACAGGAAGGTCTTAAAGAACAGAATTACTGCCAAAAAAATTGTCATTTGCGATTCTCCGAGGAAGCTGCGCTTCATTAACCACTTATCAGCTCAAGCACATTTGCATGTTTGATTTTGTTTGATTTCTGAATTCAAAAATAATAAAGAAAAACAGAAGATAGCATAATAAGTAAGAATAATAATTAACCTGGCTTTGAAATGAAGCATCCTAGCTTCAGTTGGAAAGATGAGAAAGCACCAAAGCAACTTAGACAGAGTAGGAGGAAAGCCTTGCATATGCAAAGAAAAATGGGTCAGAAAGTATTAACTGCCTTCGCATTATATTAATTTAACTACACTATTTATTTATTTTTTCAGATTTAGGACCAGAAATAATTTTGTTTGTCAGAGAATCAAGAACAAAGTCAGTAAATATGACCAAGCATACATAGAAATCAAATGAAACCTGTGACTAATTTGAACGTTGGTATACTTTATTTTTTAACAATTGAGCCTAAAAGCATAGTTGTGGGGCTATAGGCCTTTACATTTTACTCACCATTACAACAACTCTATTTTTGGGATGTTGGAAGTAATTGTCCCTCAAGAGGAGTTTATATTCCTCAATTCATTAACCTACTTAAGTCAGGCACATATGGGTTTATGGTGCCATGGCCAGCATTCATTTGTACTTGTCAGGGAAAATAACATTAACTTCTGTGAATGGTAAAGGGGTTTTGACCTGGCTTAAGTTAGCTTAGTTAGCTTGTAAAGTATTTCTAAAACTTTATTATCCTTCACTGCATTGCCTTTGGCCCAGGCTGTTCCATTCCCCGCACTGCATCATCATGTTGCTGTTACATGATAACATGCAGAAAACGTGGGATGGCTTAGAAGTTGTCCTGTAGTCATGGATGAGTTCAGCCATGTTTTTTTGTTTTTTTACCTGTTGCACTTGTGAAAAACCCCAAATAAAGAAGTTTTATCATATTTATTTTACATAAAAATAAATTAACAATATTTTTATGCCATCTTCCTAGATGCTCCGGTAATCCTACCCGAATCTTCCTGCAGTCAGAAAGAAGGCATTGTGCAGTGTCTCTGCCTCAGTGACGCCTCCCCTAATGCTTCTATAACCTGGATTACTGATGGAAATGACACTATTCCATCCTCATTCACCTCCATCTCCCCTAAAAAGAAAAATGTTGTGTCTGGTGAAATACATGTGCCAGCAAACATCCAGATTAATATATCCTGCACAGCCTGGAACCAATTTGGCAATGTCACCAAACAGCTGCATATTCGCTATGTGTCAAAAACATGTAAGTTAAACTCTAGATGATTAACACTATTTTTGTCTTTCATCGGTATTAAGAAACTTTTTTTCTTTTTACAGCCTTTTTGTCGTTGTTATGGTTAATGCTTCTTGGAATTGCTTTGCTCTTAGGATGTGCAATGTTGATTTACAAAAAATACCCCAGAAACAGGTTGGTATTCCTTTGTTCCTTGTCATAGCAGTAAAGATTGTGTGGTGTATGTAACTAAGCTTCTTGTTGAATAGTTGCCAAAGCTTGATTCTATTTTTTATTTTTTTTCCAAAGCTCTCATCATTCTTCTGACAATATTCAACAAGAGGAAAGGTATGGACCTCTTCAGAGGTGAGTTTATGGTTTTGGGTTTCATAAAAAAAAAAGAAAAGATCATTTTTGTGACACTGCTCTGAATGTTTCTGTCAAACTGACCAGATATGTTTCATTATCTAAGTGGCTCTTTGCTGGTTAGATCACCAAATGAAGACAGACACCAGAATTTACAGAGACCTGAGAGAGGCCATGAGGAGGTCAGACTTTCCAGGATTTATGACAATGACTGTATTGAAGACATACAGAGATCAATGGGTATCCAGCAGCAGCAGAACAATCGAACACCCCAAAACAAGGGAGGTGAAATACAGCTACTGGCAAAAGGCAAGTGAATTCTGCAGCTTATTATGGTTCACAGCACACCTCTTCTCATTCAGAGCATTACACACAGAATATTGTAAATTGATCAGTTGTCAATTTGTATTCGTTACTGCTCACAGTTTTGAAAAATCTCTTTGTTAGAAAAAGGTCTCACTTGAAAAAAATATTCATACAAGATAATTTAACTTACCTCGCAATGGAATGATAAATGGCTATTTTGAGTTCTGTCTGGTTTCCTGTTTTATTTTGTAGTCCCCCCTTGTGTATTCTGTTTGCTTTACTTCCTGTTCCCTGCTTCAGGTCGTTAATTGTCATACCTGCTGTTTGTTTTGTAATCAGTCCCTCTGTATATATGCTCCAGGTTTTCCTTTGTTCATGTCCAGTTCATTGTGTTAGTTGTCAGTTAGTCCGTACGTCCTGTCATTTCCATAGTCTTCGTTTGTCACTTAGTTCAGTCAGTCTTCTGGTAGTTTCATTAAATCATCTTACTTCTTACAAACATCTACCTGTACTCTCGTGAGTCCTGCCTCTGGGTCCAACTTCGTCTCCTGTTGCCACGATCCATGTCAAGTATGTTGCTTTGAATAACAGCTCAGCTTTATTTATAGTTATATTTCAGACTCATTCAAAACCACGTAAACTTTTAGACTTCAGTGTGTAGCTCCGAAAAGTACCTGTGACATCACAACTATACATAGGGCTGTGTGTTTATTTCCCGTTACAGTGCTGATTCATAATGGTAGGGTCAAATCACAAAGAGATTAATAGACCACATCTACTGCTTTTGTTCATTCTGTATTTAAGAGCAGAGAAAGGTTCTCTAAACTGAATATATTTCTGGAAAAATAGTCTCTCTAAAATAATGTCTCCATCTCTCAGGTCATGTTGTAGTTGTAACACTGAAAAAATGCAGGTCAATAGTCTATTGAAATTCAAATCTCTTTATCTGATTCTATTTTAGGATAGAGTGGGTAAAGCTTCTTTGTAAACATTCAACATAAAGTCATCCAATGCTGCAGTTTTGCATTATAGTTAATATAAACCTGCTGATGTCCACCCACCTTCTTTAACACACATCCTGTGTTGCATGAGTGTGATTCATTCTTTCCCGTTCATATCTTTATATCAACTATAGTCTTTCAACTCCTAACTCATAAAGCTCTTGTCTTTGATTAAAGACAATTGGGATTTGTGTTTTTCTTTAGCCATAGTATTAGATCTTTCCTGGTTCTGCAGGTAAGTTAATATGTTCATCTCATCAAAGAAAACTTTTAAATGCTTTTTAAATTCTACATTTAGACTTGAGAGCTTACTGTGGCTCATTTGATTGGACAAGATAATTTAGATAATTGAAGATAATTGAAAGAAGTCCCAAGAATCCAATCCAATTTATCCATTCTCATGTAAACTAGGAAAGGGTTAACAAAGATGTATTACTATATTACCTGTATTGCCAATTAAAATTGAAAACAATTTTTAGTTTGTTGATTTAATGGCTGAATTTTCAGATTATTTGATGATTAAAGCAAAATAAACTAAATATTTAAAGTACAAAGATGAGGTCAGTTAAAAGCTAACTTACTCTTTCACCATGTATATTTTGATGGGGTTTGTTTTTCTTCTTCTGCTGCTTTAGGTCCATAATGGAGCCAGTG
>JBBBVU010000006.1:7333687-7344913 GCA_037177055.1 Atherinosoma microstoma
GTATCGATCCCATCATCTTCTACTTTTCCTCCTCCATCTTCCGCTGCACCTGCAAAAAATCTATTTTCAGGAAGCATTGGCTTGATGCTGCACTCACTAATCATGAGTGAAACAGACTCTCCATATCATATATACATGCAGCGATAAATGTTATCGACTTTTCAACTATTGCCAAGCAAACCACAAGACATGTGTTGTAGATAAGCAAATTGCATATTTTATTAATTTTGAGTTAGTTATCAATCTTTGAAAATTCTAGATCCTTTTCAGCTTTGACATGTTATTTCCTGTTTACTTCAACGTGGGCCAGCCACTCTTCTGCACTCATGCATTCTGTAGGCACACATGTAGAATATACCTGTAAAACAAAAGAAACTTAGCATTAAAGGACTTTGGTATTCATTATTCATTCAGACAATGTTCACTTAAACACCAATTTAAAAGCAGTTTTCCATTGTGTGTGTATGTATATATATATACATATACACTGTATGTAAGTGTACATTTTAATATATGTATTTTAAGTATGCCTTAGTGATAAACATAAGAAGTTATTATTGCTATATTTTTTCAGAATATTCAAACTATAGATATATTTCATAAAACTTTTGTACAATAGCTAAATTAAATTAAATTAATAGAAAGTGAAATATTAAACAAAACATCACTTCAAGTCTGTCAAAGTAAAATATTTTAGTGACAAACATGTTGCAATGTTTATTTTTCTTTTTTTTTTATTCATGAAAGGAGTAAGAAAATGAGCATTTCCACAGATGAGGAAGTTGCATCCAACAAATAATTGCACAGATAATGTGTTTATGGTGACGCTTTTTTGTCTTGTAATTCTTTGTCTTATAATTCTTTGTTTGCTTTGAAATTGTACAGATTTACAATGGTTAAAATCTTGAAACTGTATTAACTCGCAATAGCAGCTATAAGAGTATCTGAATAAATAATTATGTAACAGAAGTTTGTTTCAAATTCTATTTGTTTTTCCAAGAAAAAAAATGTCTGAAATATTTTTAAATGAATTTGTGAAATCTGAGCAAAAAGGTTTTGTCCACTCTCACCAAGGTACATTAGTTACACGGAATCTCACTTAAATGAACCAACCTGCAAAGAAGGTCATGAGCAGTGCCACCCAGCCTAGTATGTAGGACCAAGAGAAACGCCAGTCACCAAAACGCTTGCCCAGGAAGTTCACCGTCACTCCGGTATAAATGGCCATTGCAAGCAGAACAAATAGAGCTGGTGTGGTAGAGAACAAGTAACACATATTTAAATAAACATTTGTAAAATGAAAGGAAATTTTTTTGACTGTCACCAGGACAATTGCTTTATTACGTCAGCATTGTAACCCGTATTATGTTCATGCAATGGAGTGGAGAGTGGTTTTGATATGACAGTGAATCCATTACTCACTTGAAACAAAGAACATGATCCCTGCAGCAAAGGAGCGATTGAATCTCTCAAAAGCAGAGAAGTGAGCAAATGAGAGGATTCCTGCGATGATGCCGGCAAAGCATGACATGGCAGACAGGATCATGAAAGCACGAGTGGCATTCCAGTAGGCTGAGAAGAAAACGAGGGAAAGAGAAAATAGTATGAAACTGCACAGAAAGCTCAAACTACCAACCTTTGATACAATATACAGTTCAACTGCAAAATGCATTTAATGTCATTTAAAAACTTTCCAGAAATGAACCTTTTGTTAACTGTTACTGACTTTCATAAACCTGTAAACTGTTTCAGTGAGTAGTTGGACTCACAGAGCAGCGATCATTAATGACTGTAATGACTGTAAACAGACAAACTCAAAACAGTGCACACTGGGTATATATGTCCTCAGCTGGTTTACTTCCATGCAGAAGGATAAAAAAGCATTTAAAACCATTTTTACGATTTTCCATTTCATTCAGAAAAGGACCGTTTGTAAAAGCATATACAACTTCTGCTTATCTGCAGCTTTTAAATTAGTGTGAAAGAGTGCAGAATACATTGTGTCAAATTTATGTTATAAACAGTCAGGATGAAGGTCAAGAAAAGCACAAATCACTTTGTTTTCTATAACAGTAAGTACTTAATGCACTGCTTTGATTCTATGTCATGCCCGTGATGGCTTAAAGGTGCAGGGTGTAACAAAATCGTAGGACAATGTCAGGAAAATGTAATGTATATTAAAAACTGTGTTTATTTTAGTAATCACTTTACTAAAATAACTGTTGTGTTTTTATTCAGTTAGAGTAAGCTATTCACCATGGGTCCAGCTGTCTCTGAATGGACAAACAACTAGGTATGAGAAGTGAGAACCCTTTAAGCTTTGAAATGGCAGCTTTGTTTCATAGGTGCTACAGCCCCGTTTGAGATAAGTAACCCCTTAAGGCCCAATATCCCGGATACGGAGTCACATGTGTAAATTGGCCTTTGCAGATGTGTACCATGATAGAGCAAAAAGAGTAGTACCACCGAAAACTGTGGGGGGCAGTGTTGAGCAGTGTTACTGATGTGCAAAAAAAACAAAGAAGAAGCCACAGAATTTCTTTTTGAGGATTATTTTGGCCGTAGAGGCCTTTATATGACAGGAGGTTGACAGGAAAGGGGGTCTGAGAGAATGAGGAATGACAAGCAGCAAAGGGCCCCTGGCCAGGACTCGAACCTGGTCCAGGTGCACCAAGGAGCAATGGCCTCTGTACATGGAGTGGCTGCTCAACCAATTGAGCCACATGCCACCTTGAAGTCACATTTTTAATGCCAGCACAGACCACCACCGTCTACTGCATCTTCTCTCTCTGAGAATGTACATTATCATGATCTATTTTCCATCACTGGAATGTTGAGTGAAATTGACCTCAGATCTCGGAGGTAAACTCTGAACTCTGCTCTGCCCTCTGGTGAAGGTATTGCTTAACAACCATGCCAACGTAAGCGACGCATGAAAGTGTGAGGTCAGTGACGTTTGAAATAGACGTACCTAATTACGCATGTAAAGGGAGCATAAATGGGTTTTAAAAGGCACATAGAAAAAGACAGTTCAAGTGTACACAACTGTTTATTAGCTACCTGTAGTGCAGTCATTGCTGCACCTGAGACCACTGGATCCACTCGCTGATGAAAACATGTTAAAAACTGGAAGAATTTTGGGCACTGAAGGCCATTGTCCATTCACAACTGCACTGGGCATTTGAAGTTGTTTGTACACATCTTTACCAATAAATGTAAGTCATTCTTACATACTATACCTTTAACGGTCAGTTAGTTCAACCACACTAGCCCACACTAACATATTATAGAAAACTAAGTAGCTACTTAGCGATGAGTTTGTCACAGAAATTAATGGCACTTGTTCTGATCCCTTGTTCTTTTTCCTGGGTGCCATCATAAGGCAAAAGAATTCTGCACATATTCACAGCCTGCAAGATGTGGATTGTGATAACAATGATTTCTGGAATAGAGTATGTCATTTTTTTTCTTGATAGTTGTCATGCTAATCAGCTAAATGCCCCTTCCACCAAATAAGAATCAAGAAATTATTTTGAGTGCACTTCAGAAATAAGGACAGAGATTGTAGTGATTTGTATATTTGTTTATAACAGATAGACCTTGACTGGTGAGCCCTGATGTGGCCCAGAAGGCCTGAAATTACAGTTTTATAGACCACAACGTACTTACCAATACTGTCAGTCTGCATGTAGCATTTGCCAGACATGCAGTATCTCCACAGGCCCTGATGGGCAAAGCTGCCGGACAGACGGTACTGCATCCAGTAGTCTGTGGCTGTGGAGACCACCAACAAGATGTTCCCCACGATGGCACAAAAGAGGCCACCTCCCATGAAGCTGTACATCATCAGTGACACTATGACGTCGGCCAAGGCTTTATGCTCTGTGCAAAAAAGCAAGATGGAAGTTAGCAGGGTAAATGTTGGTATAAGCATGAATTTGTTTCCTTGATTCTAAAGCAGAGCATTTTCATTCAGAATTCCTCTAATATTTATATATCAGAAACAGCTCTGGTCATTCAGCTGTTTTTCCCTTTTCTCTTTTTTTCGCATGTCATTTTCTCTAACCATGACTTAAACTCCAAGCAACAAGGTTGAATACAAACCCCTGCATCCTTTCTACAGCAGAAATGACCCTATCTCACAGCCTGTGGGTTCGAACAATGACTCATCGCATTATCAATTCAGCTCTCCTCTTCATATACATATCAGGCCAACACTGTTGTATTAGCAGTGACATTTAGAGTTCCGGTTACAAGAAATATGTTACTTGAGGTTGTTTAAGCCTGTTTTTTAAGTATGCACATTATTCATTTTAGGTATGCAGCTAGCTGAATAAATAAAGTTCAAACTCTGTTATGAGAGCTTTGGGCCTACACACACTGAACATACTGACCATGATAAAGAAAACACAAATGTAAAAAAAATGTGTCCGATAACATCACAGTCACCATAAAATGCACAAAGCCGTATTAGGAAGTGGTGGGTGGAAAAAACTAAACATACAAGAAAATATGGATGAAATTATTTAAAGAGCATGTCAAACATTTGTGCAAGCTTGGTCAATGCTGCTCGAAGTTGCCAGAGAAAGCATTCATTACATTCTCCACACTTTGCAGTGCGGGGTCTGAACATCATAAATAATGTATATTCCCATACAGGAACAACACTCCTGGATGTTATAAGATTTAATATTTCAAACTATCATGTATAACTAAAATATCTACATGTAAATACCAAAAAATTGAAATTATGATTGAAAAATTCAACATATTTCTGCAAAATAGGAAAATTGCATGTAAATGATGTGGGCTAAAATCTTGAATGCTTATGACTATAACCATCTAAAGGCCTTCAAACACTACATACAAGATATACACTTCTTTATTGGCATGTGATGCCATAAATGTTCCTATTTTAACTCCTTAGTTCCATCACGTGGCATTAGCCATTTGAAGAAGAAAAAAACTAAAATAAGCACGTCACATTGTCTTACCGGAATTCCTCAGGATAAATAAATCCCTTAAGTATCGGCCTTTCCTCAGGGAAAGAGTGAGAGAGAGTACAAGCCCAGAGTGAGCAAAACGTCAAAGAGGAAGCCCTAGGCTGAATTCCAAAAGGTTATCCCCTCCACTTTTCTGTTGATGGAGGCAAAATCCTTTAAAACAATCAGCACTGAACAAATGCACTTGAGCTGGTGGGCCACAAGCCACGTGATTTGTTCACATTGAACTACATGGGAGTATTTTGGGGGTCAGGGATGAGGGGAGGGACGATGTTGTTGGGGGGAGGGAAGGTTTGGGGGGGGGGATCTGGGATATGAGGCCGCTGCAGCACAGTCCCTGTCTGTTGTTCTACCAGGCGTTCTGGAACTGTGGATGTGCAAAGGCTTGCAGTACTGCTGTGGTCAATGAAACATGCTGAAGCACAGAGTTTCTTTCAGTGTAGCTGGGGTGTGGTCACGGGGACAGATACACGTTTAGAGCAGAGGCATGACCAAAAGGCTGTTATAGTTGCAGCCTGCTTACCGGATCTTACAAACATTCACACTGAATGTGTAATATTGCAGTTTGCTACAGTGACAGTTAAAGGATGACTACCACTACATAGTGAATGCTCTTAACTTTGTAATGTACTGAATTATTTAGTATTAAGCTAACAGTTACAGCTGTAAAATCAAACAACCTACAGCTCTGTTTTTCATTTCATAAAGATTAATAGTCACATACACAGTGAAAGAATTATTAATATAACTCCTAATGTTGCACTGACAATGACCTGGACTATTCAGCATTATTTAAAGTTATCTCATATGTCTTGCACAACATGACTTTAAGCTATCGTCAGAATAACTTGTGACCATAATAATTTTCTAACACCATCAAATGAAACTTAACATCTCATCTTCCTACGCATTCAATCTGTGGCAGATAATGCATCAAATTTTGGACCCATACCTAATCACTTGGAATCACTAATGGCTTGTAGACTTCCGTAGACCAGTCACAGCTGCTATAACATATGCCATGTTACTTGGCTATTGATATATATGTGATGCAGCTAATTACATCTCAGATGGTCTGTGGTAGTGGCCAGGGAGCTCTGCCCACTGGGAGAGATGAGCATTAATTCTGTTTTGTCATTAATTGCCTACTTACTCAACTTAAAGGGTATTTCTAAGTAACTGGACACAGTAAACAGATACTGCATAAAAACTAAGCACATTTCATATTCTGAAATAGATTGTATGTGGATGTTTAACAAGGGCACTGTAATGTTAGAACTAGTGCTTGCACTAGTCACTTCCAATTGAACAACAGTTTATTTGGGTATTGACCACTGTGTAGTAAGAAAAGCGTATCAAACATTACAACTGAGTTAGGCTAGCTGTACCAACATAAAGGTTAAAAAAAAAAAAGTTTAATCCAACATACTATTTTTAACTACATGTATCTATGGAATTTAAAATGTCTGTCGTCCTTTGAACAGACATTTTCACAATATTCATGACATGTCTTTAATGGCTCTACAGCACCATCTCCTGCTCAAAAGGTATGACATATTTATGCACAAGTATAGTGACTTAATTCTCAATCATATGCAAGAACCTATGTTGCAAGTCCAAAACACTTCAGGGTAATTTAAAGCTTCTGTTAAGATTATTGCAGTTGTTATTTGAGTACAATCAGTTTCTTCACGAACATCTGCCCATCATTGCAAGATCTGATATTCCAACCCCTTAAGGCCCAGTATCCCGTGTCAAACTCCTTTTAGTCCATGGGCCACATACAGCACAATTTGATCACAAGTAGACTGGATCAGTAAAATAACAGCATAATAATCCAGAAATAATGAGATTTCTCATTTTTCTATTTCTTTTAGATCAAAAGTACATTATCAAGATGTTTACATTCAATATACAATTCTTTTAGTAGGCATTATGAACCTGAAATACATTGCAGAAAATAAGCAGTTTCAAGTATATTTTGCTTCAGTTTCAGTTATCCATTTAAAAAAAAAAAAAAAAAGCAACCTTGTGTAGATAAATTAATTACATTTACTTTTAACACTTTCAGCTGTCTTCTGTGCCATTTTAACATTTACTAGTGATCCCTCGTGTAAAAGTATTTTGTAACTAAAGTAACTGAAGATTAAGTGTATGGAAATAGCTAAAAGTACAATGCTTCTCTCTGAAATGTAGTCAAGTGGTAATGCAAAGTAGTGATGAAATACTCAAATACCTTAAAAATACACATAGTATATAGCTACAACAATTGAATGTGCATCCGTGACCCGACATGAAATCAGCAGTATGCTGACATTTTTATGATAAAATACAGAATATGTTAAGTTGTTGAAAACATGAAAGATACAGATTCATTAATGCTTAAGTAAATTTACATGCATGTCTTACAATAATTTGTTGTAAATAAATACCGTTAAAGGTTCATGATTATCAACAATTGAAAATAGTTTCTATTACATTGATTCACAAAGATTATCTTAGTCAAAATTGTACAAATATAGAATATTTTCTAATAAAATGAAAACAAATATAAAGCTACACACACATTTAAATGAAATGTTGAAATTTAGACTGTGGTTGCGACTCTGACAGGTGGTGGGGGGGGGACAAATGTGGGTAGAGCAACAGACCTTTCAGAAGGAGCCTGAGAGAAAAAAATGTGAAAATAAAAAAGACAAAAGTGAGTTCACTTGATGGGATTTTATTGGCAGCTTTCCATGCATGTTTTTTAGTTTATAAAAGAGACTACCTGCTGTAATCTGTTGTAGTCAGGAAGAGACTTCAGTCCTGTTGGTAGCAGGTTATGAGGAGTGATGTCTGGCTGGGATGTTCTTGCCTGTGAGAGACCAAATATTACAGCAACTGCCCAATATGAAACATAACAGTATGATCAGGTGTGTGTTCCTGAATTTTGATGTTTAATTGCGAGTGTGAACTTCTGTGTTTTTCAATATTCAAAAATTGTAATGTCAAGCCCTTTGCTTTGCTTTTGTATGAAAAGTGCTTTATGAATAAAGTTTGATTTAATCTAACTGCATAATGAGTCATATTTTGTACATAATGAGTTATGCACAGTAGTCTAATGCATGAAATGTTGAGCGTGTTATGTAAACTACCTTACACCCACAAACTCCCCACCAACTGTCACCATTAACTTTTCCCATTTACTCTAAATCTGACAAGATGTTTATGTTAGCCAGAGAATTCATTCAAACCTTCTCAACAGCTCTGGACACTGGATATCTTGTCTGATGACCTGAACAATTAAAAAGGGAAAGAAAAATATAAAGATTTGTGTTGATTTGAGCAAGTAATGGTACCCCACATCACAGTCTGATATGCACATTCCCAGAGTTAAACATGAGTTTAAAAAAAAAAAAAGGTTAAATCAGCTACAACTAGTCTGTATTCTGTTACATAGTATATTACTTACCTGAAAAACTGACTGTCATTTAAAATAAAAAACACACAAGGTAATCCTATAACTAGTTTTTTGCCCATTTAACTACATATCATTTTAATAGGCATGTATAGTCTCTTGTTTTGCAATCATTTCCAAAAAGAAGTGCCTTCTGTTAAAGACTTTGTAGCACCAGTGTGGAATAAATACCAACTCAGGACTGGAATTATATCCTCTAATTTCTGTTTTAGTTTCTATTGTTAGAACTGCATGCAAAACTCAACACTGCTGCAAAGGAACTGCCACATCCTAACAGTTTAGTGGTAATAGTCAATTAAAATGTACTGTCTGTCAGAGCCATGCATGTTGTGAGAATAATAAAACAAGCTCAGTACTTGGTAAAACTTGAAAAGCTCAAGTTGCAAAATAAAGACAATGTCACCACCTATCACAGCAGAGTCAGACATAATCCCCTCAATAAACTGATTCCTCTTACATGCTTGTAAACTAGGACAAGGAACGAGGTCCAACTCAATGGTCTAACTTGTAGTTCAACTTAACTTTGAACAGAAACATACCGACTCAGGATGGCATACCGGTATAATTCTTTTACGTTTGGGGTTTGAACTTCACCTACTTTTGTTCTTTTTGCAGTATAAAATGAGGTAGATGAGGCCACACAGCAGGAGCAGCAGGAAGAGAATGCTGCACGGGATTCCAGCTGCAATGCCAGCAATGGCAGGTCCACTCAGCCCATCACCTGGTACGTATGGGATGTCACCAGTCACATCAAGTTGAAACAAATTTGATACTTAAACACACACTAACAATTCGCCATACCTGGACCAATTCTATGAACCTCAGATGGCTCTCCTTCTCTCATACGAGCTTTGGGGATGATCCGAAATCGGTAAGTCAAGTTGGGATCAAGTATGAAAATGTCTGCGCTCCTGGCAGAACCAGGTTTCTGCTGAATGATGCGGTATACATTTGGGCTTCCTTGTGTGTGGATGGTACTACCATTTGTGCTCAGGAGATCCGGTCCTTTCATTTGGATGTCAAAACCTGTATAAAAAAAAAAATTAAAAAAGAGAGAGAAAACACACACACCTCTTTTTTGTTGCAGAGTTCATTAGCTATCAAAAGTAGCAGAATCTAATCTCAATATTGATACTTCACTTATCAATCTCATGATCCTATTTTATCTGGGAATATTAAATACATAAACACAAAGTAAAGTTTTGTTTACACTGTAGTTTAGTCCTTAAAATATTTTTTCAAAACACAGCCCTGCTCCGGTAGAGGCTTTACACATTACACAATATTTACACCCCTATCTTCTGTGAAGAGTTTTGGTTTTCAACATTTAGTCAGCATTCCTCCAGATGATTTCTGCTTACATGTACAAATTCACATCAAGAAAGTTGGGTTTGTGTGTTTCGCCGGAGATTTTTCAGTGAAGATAAGTCAGCCTGGAGCTTTACAGAACTGCCTTTCTGCAATTATTTTCTGCCTTACCTGTAACGACGGATGTAGGAGGGACCTCCCAGGTCAGAGTGATGATGGTTCCATGTTGATTGGGGAACAAACTGGAATCTGAGATCGACGGCCCTGGAGAGGGAGAGGGACTGGGAGTGAGGGGGAGCTAAGGGTATAAAAAGACTGAAGAGCTTTGTTTAAAAGGGAAACATCACTCTCAGGTATTACTTATCTAGCTCTCTCTCTTTCTGAGGGTCCATTGTACCTTGTCTCTGGTAATACAAGCAGTTCTCCGAATTAGAAGCTGAAGGCAACAGAAACCTTACTGTGTTTTAAAAGGAACAAATATATTCACATTGTTGTATGTGAAGTGTCAAGGTGACCACATATTATACTTAAGTATCTTCAATAATCTAACATATTCTGCTACAATAAGGATATTTCAGTTTTTAAAAAACCTAATGGAGCTATTTTCAGCTTATATTACTCTGGTCTTTTATTTTTTTTTTAAATGTAGATAAAATGATAAGCAAATAATGCCAAAAAATTTGAGTTTCTAAACTCTTTTCAAGATAATCAGTGCAGTATCAAATTTATTTTCTGTCCATTTTTACTGATTAATTTATTTTGAAACTTTACCTTTTACTAATAATACTTTGACTAGTGAGTGTACTGTTGTTGCGATGCATTTGCATAATTTTAGATTGCTCATTTAATAAAACCAATAGTTTACAAGACATAGTACAGTACATAATGTGAACACACAACATTGTGTAGTTATCTAAAAATATATCACCACAACAGTTGTACTATTTTAAAGTTGGCAAGTATTTCTTATGTCCGATTAAAACAACTTGCAACCACACTGAAAATACAGGTAAAAACTCAACAGAAGCAAACAAGCTTGTGATCACTAACAAGTATGACAAAATTATGACTCAAACAAACCTAAGCACACCTGTGATTTACTGTGATGCTCAAGTAAGCTAAATGAATATACAGTAGGTATAAAATGATGCCTCGTGAACAGTAAACAACTTGGTTTTATGCGTATGCACTGGTAGAGATTCTGAGGTAGAGAACAAGCACAACTGATTAGGACCACCATTCAAAGCTATAGTGGTCATCCTTGTACTTGTATAATGTGGCTCTAAAGAAAACAGAAGTGTTTGGTGCTTTTCAGATATGAAAAAAAAAATCAAGGTCTAAAATTCCATGGATGTGTCTGTCTAAGGAGAAAAGGGAGGGCTTGGTCTTAAATCTTAAAAAATATAACTTGGGTAAAAATGCTTTCTTTCAATGTTTATGAAGCTTTTATATATA
>JBBBVU010000006.1:7352337-7382658 GCA_037177055.1 Atherinosoma microstoma
CCCCCCCCCCCCCCCCCCCCCCCCCCCCCCCCCCCCCCCCCCCCCCCCCCCCCCCCCCCCCCCCCCCCCCCCTCTATAAAAAAGAAAAAAAAAGGAAAGATACAAGTAAACTTTAAAAAATTACATTCCACAATTTCATTATCATATTCAGTACTACATATTTAAAGGGGTCTACTGTACAAAGTGATAGTCTTTACAAGTATAGTGCATTTCTCTATAATACAGTTCTGCAGCAGCACAATATCCTCAAAAATCAACCTTAAGGTAAACAGTTCTGTAAAATCTTTTCCAAGGAAAAGGTAGATATAAACTATAAAATGTTGCACAAAATAATAAAAACAGGCTTATATTTGGAAATGAACAAATACTGTACATTTTCTTTATACTACTATGGTTGTGTGAAATAATCCAGTAAAAAACAAAACAGATTTCTGCCCATGATGAATGGTCAATGATGGGTATAAACCTTTTTTCTATAACAAGAAACTGACACGGTGCTGACTAGGTGTGAAAATAATTCATCCATTTTAAGTAACATATCTGAGGGAAACCTTCTCCTCTCTAGTACCAACTGAGAACATGTAACAATGTATTGTTGTTTATGGACTCTTGGCAAAATTCAAACAAAAAGAAATGCAATAACAACAGAGACAGGGCTGATATGAAAAAGACTGGCTGCTTTATTGTTATGGTAATGTTCTGTACAATCAACACAGAATTCAGGCGCTTACGGTAAAATTCAAATTTATGGTCATCTCCCCTTTCAC
The DNA here is from genome assembly GCA_037177055.1 of Atherinosoma microstoma. Taxonomy (NCBI): domain Eukaryota; kingdom Metazoa; phylum Chordata; class Actinopteri; order Atheriniformes; family Atherinidae; genus Atherinosoma; species Atherinosoma microstoma. Next base: position 7,353,105 of record JBBBVU010000006.1, read on the forward strand.
ATACTGAGAGACACTGTCTAGTCAGTCCCAAACTGAGTCACACAACTGTAAAAATCACCAGTAGTCATGACGCTAACCTTGAAGAACAAAAATCCTCTCTACATGTCTGGGTCTATATTTACAGATATAATTTACACCTCTGAAGAGTTAACTAAATTACAAGATGAAAAAGGTGAATGTTGCTGAGATGAATCATACATGTGGAGAAAGAATAGCGTTCATTCAAGCAGCAGCATAACAGTTTGTATTAAATGTTTTGTACAAACACTGTTACATTGGATTTACATGACAGAAGTGAATCATACATTTAATTTAAAATTTACATAAAAGACAAGATGATGTTTTTGGGGTTGTCTGCTGTTAGACAGTGTGCCTCAGTAGTCCTCTCCTCTCAGTACCTCCCTGCTTATCCTCAGGAGCCCCAGTCTCAAACAGAGGGATTAGACCGATACACAAGCTCGTCCTGTGGTCGTGCTTATGTAATACAGTCCTATTATATATTAGAGTCCTGCAATGAGAAGGAGAGAAGAAGAATAAGTAACTCAAGTCAAGAATGACAATAAAAAATAAAAAAAAGTGTATAGTTCCAGCCTGAAGTTAATAAAAAACTTATTTTGAGCATAAATGTCACACTAATATTAGCCACTCAATTATTTTGCCAAAGTTTTTTTTTTTTCAGAACTAAATAAAGTGAACAGTTTATGTAAATAATACATTATCAATGTTGTCCTTTATGCATTTTAGATCAAACAACAAATTTTACATTACTGAATAAAACTTGAATCTGACATCATCAAATTGAGAAAACCAAGGATATCAATGGATAAATTGTTAATAATGAACAGTGTTGTTAATAACATGGTTAAAATGCATCCTCGCAATAAACTGCTAATTATTAAAAGGATCCTTTCCAAGAATAAAGAACAATTTATTTGGTTATGATGATTATTTTTGTGGTAAAGCTCTATATAATGGATATGCTGCTACTCACCCCTTGGCTGGACTGTATGCTCCATACTTCTGCTCCTATACCTTCCCTGCGTCTTTCAGTTTGCCCACTAGGTCATCCACCGTCTCCACCTTCATGCCCGCCTCCCTCTGAGGAGGCTCGTCCACCCTCAGTACCTCCAACCGTGATGTGAGGTCCACCCCCAAATCTGCAGGCTTCACATTAGCAATTTTCTTCTTCTTAGCTTTCTGGAAGAAAGAAAATACATCAGAATAATTATATACAGTTTCTATATTACATAAGAGGCATACCTGATGCACTAAATATAAAACATGAGAGCAAACTAATTTAATATACATATGTTTAGAAGTTCCTAGAACGACTAACTGGATCCTTGCCTCTAGATGTTTGTCAAAGCAGTCCTCCATTACCTACCATGATATTCGGCAGGGTGGCATATCTGGGTGTGTTAAGTCGGAGGTCTGCAGTCAACACTGCTGGTGTGTTGATCTTAATAGTTTCCAGTCCACCATCTATTTCTCGGACCACCTTAACCTTGTCGCCTTCCAATACAACTTCTGATGCAAAGGTCCCCTGCAACATGACGATACACAACAGATTCCCAGGATCAATATTCTTGAAACGATCCATACCAAAAAATAGGGGAGGCCTGTTTTGAACCAAGAGACCACCTACTGGCCTATAGGTGGAACTACAATTTCAGGTATATATAATCCTAGAACCAAACTACTAACAAATGTGTTAGTGTTTAGATTTATATCATGATTTGTATTTCTGTTCAACATCTACACCGTTGGATAACGCAGGAAAACTCTTCATCTGTAGGCTTGTAAGCAGAATGTTACTCCATCCCTCCAGGCAGCCTTTGACCAGCTGCGTTGATATGAGCAGGAACATTGTTGCTCTTTCCGACTAGAACCAGTCTCCACTAACCTTGATAAGACAGTGTGAACAGGAGCATATCCTGATATCAGCGCTGCTGCAACACACTTGGGAGTAGCGATACAAACAAACAGAAACTGAAATAATATAACATTTACGAGTGAGACTGTTTTTAGCCCAAAACCAAATGCTGAAAGTAGGTGTATTTAAGATGTAACCAACCTGAGGCCAGTCCAGTAATGCTGCAGTCATCTGGCCAGTCTGATTGCAGTCATCATCAATGGCCTAAGGAAAGAATACAAGTTACAAAACAAGAGGAAATTACACTTCATAGATTCATCAGTATATAAAAGTAGATTATCTGACTTTAAAATAAAATATTATGTGAAATGAATTTGCATCTTTGACCTGTTTGCCAAGGATGATGAATTGAGCTTCCTCCTTCTTGGCTAAAGCAGCCATGATCTTGGATACCTGCAGGGGTCCGAGGGTTTCGTAGTCTTTTCCACTGACCTCCACGTGAATGCCACGGTCAGCTCCCATGGCGAGGGCAGTACGGATGGTCTCCTGTGTGAATCAGAATCAGAATGGGGATTTATTGCCAAGTAATTTTCATGTTACAAGGAATTTGGCCTGGTCTATTTAGTGCAAACAATAACACAAGTAAAAAAAGCAAAAGAAAGACACAAAGTACTGCAGGTCACGAGACCTGAATATAAAATAAAATATAGAATATAGAATATGTACACTAATAAAATATAGAAAATGTACACTACAGTATGAAACTAAAAGTAAAAATATAATACTAAAATAAAGTGACTGAAGAGCTGTGCAGTAGTGCAGGAATGGTTCACAGTGAGGTATATAGATTGTGAATACTGTACAGAGGGCAGAAGAGTGCGTTAATGAGGGAGGAATGTGGAAATGTAACTATTCTCTATTAAAATCTGTATTTTTTCCTGTCACAAGCCTCACTGGTGAAATTTGCCTCAACATTTGTTTAAAGTACAGAAATCTGGTAATTACATTGGCTGCAATTATTCTCAGTTCATACACGTGGGATTCTAAGTCCTCTCTATAAATATTGGGTAGGTCTGGAATTGGGTTTGGCATGCAAATAAAGCACTATTAGTTCTATATTAGTATCTGCAATTCAAGCAAATTACACATTTATTGTAAGGCAAAATGAGAATTTTATCCATTTACTGCTGCTTATATTGCAAGAAACTTTCCTTTTTACTTCTCAGCTGTTTATGGTCTTCTTTTTTTTAATTCACCATTGATGGCATTATATTAACACTTAATTACAGAATGATTATACAACCGATTTTTGGGGGATGAAGCTCAAGTTCAACAAATGAACAAAAAGACCACAAAAGTTTGAAATTACTAGGAAGAACTTCCCTAGAAATAGATTACTAAACAACGTTATCCATTTACAAAACCCTGGATAACAAAAAAGGAGTTCACAGTATGACCCCATCTAACCCACCTGTGATTGTTGTGGCCCACAGCTGACAGCTATAACCTCCTTAATAAGCTTCTTCTCCTTCATCTTGACCGCCTCCTCCACAGCGATCTCACAGAAGGGGTTCATAGAGTGTTTGACGCCATCTGTCACTATACCACTGTTGTCCGGCTTTACACGAATCTGTGGAGAAATGAGACAAGGGGTCAAAGTCACTGCTCAGGTTTCAGATTATAAAAAGCATCCTGCCTCGGAACAAGAGGAGCCTTGGAGCTACTGTTTCATTTGCTCTGCCAGGATGTCTAAGAACTCACATTTGCTCATTTGTCAGGAGATGCCAGTCAGGAAACTGCATTGATTTAATTTCTGTATTTAAAATATGATGTGTAGATTTCTCCTGGTAGAACGTCCTGATAAGCAAGTGTTTAATACACTTCCTCGCCACCTAGATTTAACTAAGCAAATGGGTAGGAGCCTCCTATTGGATAATTGCTGCATGGGCAATTATCTTTCAGCTGGCAACAAATTATTTAACCCCAACTGATGCAATGAGTAACCTCTCATTTATTAAACAACCGCGTGTAAATACACACCCTGTGGTCGTGGAAAAGATGTTAGCCTGTTTAAGAAGGGTCAACTTGCGTTGATCAAACAAAGAAAACGTCTAAAGAGATGCAGAAACTACTAAAATTGGGTTAAGAATTGTCCAGCGCATTATTAAAAACTGGAAGGATCTTGAAAGATTGTGATCTGCAAACACTTAAACATTTGGTGAAATCAAATCGAAATAAAACAACAGTGAAACTCAGGACTATGTTTAATAGTGAAAGTAAGAGCATTGCCACATGAACAATGGGAAGGGAACTCAATGGATTGGGATTGAACAGCTGTGTAGCCATAAGAAAACCACCAATCAGTGAGGCTGACCTGAGAAAAAGGCTTTAATTTGCTAGGGAGCATAAAGATTGGACTCTGGAGAAATGGAAGAAGGTCATGCGGTCTGATGAGTCCAGATTGACCCTGTTCCAGAGTGATGGGAGCATCAGGGTAAGAAAAGAGGCAGGGGAAGTGATGCAGCCATCATGCCTAGTGCCTACAGTACAAGCCTGTTGGGGCAGTGCTCTGATCTGGGGTTGCTGTGGTCAGGTCTAGGTTCAGGTCTAGGTTTAGCAACATTATGTGCCTAAAGAATGAGATCAGCTGACTTCCTGAATATACTGAAAGACCAGGATTTTTCCTTCCCTGATGGCATGGCCATATTCCAAGATGACAATGCCAGGATTTATCGGGCTCAAATTGTGAAAGAGTGGTTCAGGGAGCATGAGACATCATTTTCACATATGGATTGGCCACCACAGAGGCTGAACCACTGAACCCTATTGAGAATCTTTGGAATGTGCTGGAGAAAGCTTGGCGCAGTGGTCGGCCTCTCCAATCATCAATACAAGATCTTGGTGAAAATTTAATGCAACACTGGATGGAAATAATTCTTGTGACTTTGCAAAAGTTTATCAAAACAATGCCACAGTGAATGGGTGCTGTAATCAAAGCTTAAAGCCGTCCAGCGAAATATTAGACTGTGGGACCTTTTATTTTGGCCAGGCATTGTATGTTATTATTTATAAGACAATTCAATAATGATTTTTGTTTTCATGTTGATGGATTGACAAGAAATAATTTAAGGGGGAAAAAGCCCAAAATTTGAATCTCTCAAACAGTTTTAGTTCTGGTACAGAGGCTGATAAATGAGTATCTCAGCAAACTTGAAAATTTCTGTATTTCTTCTGAAAACTATCTGGCTTTATGATGTACTTTTCAGTTAATGAAATTGATTAGTTTCAGGAGATTTAAGGTGATTTTCAACTCACACTCACAGTTCACATCAAAAGCGACAGATCAGGGCTCTCCATCAACATGCAAAGCTCTTCCTTACCAAATTTTGAAATATTTCTTTACTAACCAGTATTTGAGCATGAAAGCATTAATGTGGAAATAGGAAAAAGTCCTTCTTTAATGCAGTTTTCACAATTAGGAGGCTGCTTCTGATTCTTAACTTGCACTGCACTATGTAATAAAAGCAACAGAAAAAGCAGAAGACCGAGAGAACACACCGTTATGAGGACAGGGCAGAAATACAAATCACAACAAATCAACAAGCTAACTTTATAAGATTCAAACTAATAGCCAAAAATAAATATTTGACAAATCACAAATACAGTGATTTAAATAGAGAGCATTTTTGCTAAGTGAATATAATTGGGTTTGCCTCTGATCACCTGTAAAGGGTCATAACCAGCAGCTGCACTACACTGTACAGATCCTGCTGGGAGCAGCTGAGACAGGAGTGTTCTTGCTGTTGCATGAAACACCTGATAATGCTTGTTGGTTTTGGTGTTGTTTTCCATCTCCAAAGAACATTTGAGGTAACAATCTAGCCACATTACAATAACTACAAGACTTCACCATACATGTTTAGCTGACAGACCATCTTTTGATTAGAAAAGTAGAGTCAATGCTAATTGGTCAGATGGACTGTTACACAACCATAAAATACAGTCCTTGAAGCAGCTCAGGTATGTAGCAAGAAGTCAAACACTGCTGCTCTGTTGATAATTTCTTCTGTTATAAACCATGATGCATCTTGTAAAGTGACCATATGACCTTAGCTGTGGACCCTAGGCTTATCTGGCACATATGTGAGCAGGCATTTGGAAGCTAAAGTTAGCTAGCAAAGTACAGAGTCAAGTGATTGCACAAAGACAAAAACGATTAAATGGAAGATTGAGAGTTAATAAAGCAGGGTGGCATTACCTTGACAGCGTAGTCAATGACACGCTTAACTCCGACAAGAACACGGCCAGACATTGTAGCTGAAACGATTAACAATCACACACAGCTAACGTAACACTGTCACCGCAGTGAACCTTCACCCAAAGAGGAGCGGTCGGAATTATTTTAGGGTGAATCAAGGGGAGGAACTGAAGGGACCGCCTACCATTCCAGCCAATGACAATGAGATGTTGAAGAGCGCTGTGAGCGCTGATTGGCTAAGATGCATATGACGTCGTTGTTAAACTAAACGAAATTGCTGCTGCTTCAATTACTTGATGACAAATAAAACTAAAATACTATTTTGTGAAAGAGTCTTATATTGTGAACAATACAAAACATATATATGGAGTTCCTTACTAATGAAAAAGTCTAAAATGTCAATGACAAGTCATCTGAGACTAATGTTGTGCTCCTCATATCTGCGTCGTAAACAAGACCTCAAAAGGAAAGGTTCCGCTTTCGGTGGGGCAAATTTCATGGCTAAAATAACGAGATTCAGATGATGCATCTTTAGTTTCACATCAGCGTGTCTAAGTAGCTGTGTATGATTGTAATACGTATCTTTTAATCATGCATGATTACTAATATTTTTGTCTGCTTGATTATCAGTAAAAATGGTAGTATCATTTGAATACAGCAAAACAGCAACACAAACTACACCCCAACATCCATGAAAATGCCAGGATTTTGGTTTTCCCAGTAGATCTTTGCATTTTAACAAGATAAGTTACACACTTGACTTGTCAGTAATCAAAACATTATGACTGTGATGAATGAACAGCTTTGTATAAAACTGAGCCATCCCTTACTTCTTCATATGCAGCCAGGGGTGAGGTGTTGGTTATTTTTTTGGTTAGGTTTTTTCTTTTTCTTGTTTGTTTACATAATTAAGTGGTCATGTTAAGAACATGGTCTGGTGCAAGGATTCTGGATTGAAAATTAGTTAAAAGTTTTTTGCAAGACCTTCAAAGCCTGGAGAAGACCAAAGAATACAATGATTTTCTATTTGTTTGTTTTGTTTTTTGTAACAAAAGGGATGTCTAACTTTAGACTTTTAGCAGTACTATATATATATATGTGTCTTCCTCTATCCCTCTCTCTTTATATTTTGATGTTTTTTTACATTTTATTTTTCAATTTCACCCCCCCCCCCCAAAAAAAACAAACAAACAAACAAACAAACAAACAAACCATAATTCAATATTTTTGCCTCCTTTCTTTTTGCCTTTTTGTCACGCACTTAAAAGAGGATTTGTCATGAAAATGTACCTAAAAATTTTGCCTTCGCTGTTTCCTACAAATTTTTGTAATGTGTGTATTTTCCTACAAAGTTCTCCGGCAAAGCTGTTTTCCACACATTTGAATTTGTTCATTTGATGTCGTCTCACAACAGTTTGTTCACTGTACAATTTTATTAGGTTTTGTTTTAACTTTCTGATTTTATTAGACGTTATTCCAGGTGTTAAAATGTTTTCTTTGGTAGCAGTGGAGATGGTTGCTTTGAACGTGTTGACTGTGATCACCAGTGAGCAGCAAATCCGCGAGCGGAGTCACCTCTGATCACCAGCGGCAGCAGCGGCCTCCATTTTAACTCCGACACCGAGCCATACCTCACGTGTCCTGGGCTGTCTCTCTCACATGACCCGAGTGTTTGTTCCCGTGATCAGCACTTCCATCTCCGTCTGTGACACCGAATATCACTTTTTATTTTCACCCTGATGGATATGCTTGAACAGAGTCTGGACACCGCAAGGTAACCGAGACTCGGCCAAAATGGCTAACGAAACAAGCTAGCTACAATATGCTATTTCGGATAGCTGGTTTTCGAGGCTAAACAAGGCCTGACCTAAAAGCTGTTGTCAAAACGAGTTTATTATGAGGACTGCTCTTCACTTTTGCAAGAAAAGTGGAAGACATTTCAAGCTAGTTGTGTGGAAGGAGGCTAATGTCCCAGTGTGTAAAGCATTATCATAATTAGACATTTATTTAGTTCACCAGCTGAGATAACTTAAGCTAGCTGTTAAAATACATAGTTATGTTGCCAGCTACAAAACGGGGACATAAGTTAAGGTTGGGTTGGTTTTTTCCCACCCCAATTCGATTATGCGTATTATTTACGGATTTCTTGCATAAGTTGACCAAATTTAATGGCCACCAATAGTTTTAACTTGACCTGCAATAGTCGGGAAGTTTGCTCGTCACGGAGTTTATGAATCTTGAGTTATTTGTGCATTTGTTTTGCAGCCAAGAAAAGCAAGAAGAAGAGGTTGTCCAGGCATCTGAAGGTAAAAACTTATATCTCAAGCTTTTATTTCCGACATCGGACACTAAAATTGCAGTGATATGAACCAAAGACTCTGGCAGGTGTGATAAATTACCGCATGCATATTCTATTCTTTGCATACCCTAACATCAAGTATTGTTTACTGTAGCCGCGCTAAGCTCCTGCTGTCTTTATTAGTTTCCTCTTCTCTTTCATACTAACAACTGACTTGTATCTTGTTTTTTTCTGTTTTTTTCTTCCTTTTAAGACGGGACAGGAGAAGAGCAAACAGCTGTTACAATTGCCAGCGTTCAGCAGGCTGCAGCATTCGGTGACCATAACATACAGTATCAGTTCCGCACAGAGGGCGGGCAGGTAAGTAGCTAATGGATGGATGTGTGACATTACTGGTGACCGCTGCTTTTTATTGCCATTCTCAGAAGGAATTTAAGTGATGTTGATGGTATATAATCCTGAACATGAAGATTAAGAGACAACATTAAGTAATAAATAGCAAGATGGTCTTTTAAGTACAACAGGAAACAGCTGAATTATTGAAGTGGCTGATTGGAAAAGTTTCCAAAGGGTGTTTTGTGTTGAGTTATAGTTAGAAAATAAACATTGCCTGTAATATTTTGAAAAAGGTGGTTGGAAGGTTTTTTTTCCCATGCATAATATGTAAGTGGAAATTAACATATAAAATGTAAAAAGGAAGAAATGAAACTCACACCACATATGGTTTAGTATTATTTAGGTTTCTCTGTGGTTTCTGTTTTGTCATGGCAAAGTTGCAGTTAGTTTACAATATGATATTTTGGCTTATTCACTATCAAAATCTGCTGTTTTAAAGTCCCAATTACTTGTGTTGCCATTGTGTACTCCAAAGTCAGGAGGGTAACAGTCTCTAAATTGCCCCAAGATATAAATGTGTGTTTTTCTCTTTCTGGTCCCACGATTTACCAGTGATTTTCATCTACTTGATTGTTTACATTCAGTAATGTAGAGTTCTCTTCCATTATAGACAACAAGATGGTGATACCAGTAAATAAACTGGGAAATAAGTATAGTGACATTCAAGTTAATTTATCCATGTTTGGGTGATTTACTCTGGGGGGGAATTAAGTCAGTGATCCATGTGGCTGATTTGGCGTAAACAGATCCAGTATGAGGGATCATGTGATTCTAGTCTGGTCTGGGATTGGCATGGGGCAACTGTCACATGTCAGTCAGGAGGAGAGTCACATGATAGAGTGATTCAAATACCGATTCTTGGAACAAACGAGCTCATTTTCTTCGCTTGTTTTTAAAATTGAATAAGGCACATTCTGAAGCGTAAGCATATTGTGTGGGATGGTAAGATCCATGCACTGCTGAGGTTTGGAGTGTAGTTTCAGACGCTAGGCTTGACTGAACTGAAGCAACAGATATGATTAACAAATCTGCAAGTCAGGTAAGGTCTTGATCTGTAAACATTATACCTGCTATATGCATTGCAGTGAAATAAGTACTTTAACGGCTGGTTGCTCTAATAGTTTTCCTCTTAAGTCTCTATTACCTGTGTCCCTGTTTCTGCTCTACAGGTGACGTATCGTGTTGTTCAGGTGACTGACCAGCACCTAGATGGAAGAGATGATGCAGGGGGAGCAGTGAGTGTCGTTTCAACAGCTGCTTTTGCTGGTGCTCCTCAGGCTGTGGCTCAGGTAACACAACCTTTTTATAGAATAAAGAGAAGCTGTTGGTAATATGGACTGTTTTTAAAGACTAACTGAATCATGTCTTGAAGGATATGCTATTTCAACATTGTATTAATTCCAACAATATCCGAGAAGAATCTTAATCTTACTTACTTAATTAGTTTTGTGCCTGTAAATACATGCTTATGTCAAACTTTAGATTATTTAAAAGAGCCAACAGTTTCTGTTGTTGTAAGAACAAACTATCAACTATCTAATAAGGAATGTAGACAAACATAGAAAATGTAATGTTTTATTTTAAATTGAGAATAAGATTTAAAACGAGTATAAGTACTATTACAGCAGTGCTTGTTCTTATGTCTAACTAACCAGTAAGCTCCTTAGCTGTTAATATTTATATTTTTTTTATTTTTTTTACCTTTGTTAAATTGCCTGGGTGTAAACTAGTAAAATGTAAGGTCCTCAGTTAATTTGCTCACGGAGAGTTGAAGCAGACTACAACTAATGCTACTTGTCAAAGAAGAGTTATGGTTTACAGTTGATATGCCTAAATTTTGGGGGTGGATAACAAGCCTTAAGCTTTTTTTAAAAAATTGTTTTTGGGAGAAGAGAAAATGTCCCAATCGCCCACAAAAAATATTTTTATAACTGTTATGACTCAAATTGTGTATCTGTGCATCTGTATTTGGTTGTGAATAAGGCTCCAGCTGCGCAAGACTGTTAAATGGCAAAACTGCATCAACAGTTGAGTGTTTGTTTTATGGATATCTGTTGTGTCAGTATTCTGGTACATAGCAACAATTTTCAGATGGATTTTGAAGACCTTTTTGGATAAAATATTATAATTTTCTAGCAAGAATGAAAATTTTTATCTGCAGCATACTGATGGCTTTACTGACCCTGCTGTTCTGCCTGCTAACCAGATTTCTGCTGCTTGTGTTCCTCCCTTTATCCCAGCCGTCAAACTGTGCTGTCTTGCTTGGGGGTCTGGAGGGGACACCAGTATTGGGTCTGACAGAGAATGAGGTGTGCGTTTACCTGCTGTGACTGCTCCATTGCTACTTGCTCATGCCTCTCCCCTGTTTCTCTCTTATCTGTCACAGGCTGTGATCCAAAACCCTTTCAGTAATGGAGGAAGCCCAGCAGGAGAGGCAGTGGGAGGGGAGACCCGCTTCGCTTACTTCCCCGCTACCGCGGTGAGCGACGGAACCGTGTCTGTACAGGCCGCAACCGACCCCACACTTACACAGGCAGGGGGTGAGTCACTTCTCACTCTTAATCTGGGCTGAAGCACATCACAGGGCTAATTAAGCCATTATTTTGTCAAACAGGAGAACAGCAGAATTACTTTAAAATTAGAATGGCATCCTCCTTTTTTCCCCCAGTATTTGTAAACTAACCAAGGTCCCCACAGCTTTGACTTATCTAAAAGAAAGTAGGATACTGCAGATGCCAATTATGTCAAGTATTGGTAGAGAACTTCCCAACAGAACGTGAGCATTTTAAAAGTTATTTTATGGATGGAAATTGGATATTATTAATTGTACTAAAAGTTATCTTCAGTTTAGAAAAAAATCTGCAACATGTTTTGCTCAATATTAGTCTCTTTCCAGAAATGTGCTAAAAAATCCTGCCATGACTAAAATAAGACTGTTTAATCTTAAAAATGATCAGAGGCCAAAATGAAATTGGCTGCTCCAGTTCATGTTCATTTGCTGTTTACTTCATGTCACATGTCCTCCCACTCGTCCTCTCTGCAACCTTACGGCCATATGTTGTTGTCTGGCTGTACTAGCTGTCCTTGTGGTTTATGGTGGTTTTTCAGATTAAGCTGGTAAGGAAGTTATTGGATGTAGGTTGCTGTCCTCTGCTTTGAGGGTTTTCAGCATGTGGTTAACCTGGCAACAAACATTTTGCTCTATTTCGCACAACTTGCATGTGATGTTCTGCGTTACATGCCCTTGCAGTCTTAGTTTTAGGCGGCTGGTTAAATGGTGGATTTCAGTATTTTGTAATAGTTATTGAGGAGCTTAACATTGCAGGTCTCTGATGGTTTTCTTTGAAAAGTGTATTGCCTGGCCAGCTTTATTGTTGGAATTTGTAATTCCTGATGTGGTGTTGCCGCCGCTGCTGTCTGTGCTTTTTACCTTCATATCGGCCCAGACATCGGGTCTAAAAAAGACCCAAAACTGGCATCCAATGGAATTTGCATCTTCATCGGAAGACCTGGCCCAGTATAGACCCAAACTTACTGTATGCTACTTGCTTGTTCCGTCTAATGTGGGAGGCGAAATTTTCTTAGTCATAAATTGTAATTTCTTACCATGACATGAATATGAGATTTGCATTAAAATCCAGTTTGATCACAATTTAAATAAAGCTTACTATTTTTGCTATTTTTTTTTAAATTATATTTTATATTTCATGCTCCAACGACACAAATTTCAGCCAACTGGCAACATCTTAAACTTTTTCTATCATCTATATTGTGTTTTAGAGAGCTCAGATAGGCTTGCAAACACAGAGCATCCTGACCAGGTCTCGGCTTGATTAATCGATCGTTAAGAATTTCATCGATTAGACTTTTTATTTTTTATTTTTTTATTTTTTTTTTTATATCAATGAAACTAATGCATCTTTGGACTAGTGCTGAAGTTGTACATGAGCGCATATTTTCCAGTGTAACCATTGAATGAATCATGTTTAACTACCACCAGAGTCATTCATCTTGTAATAAAATCTAAATGAGGAAACACATTGGGTTTTTTCAACGTTCACTGCATTTTAATATAGCGTATAAATACAAAATTTTAATATAAAGATATTAATGAGTAATTGAAAATCAATGGTTAATTCTCCCAATGATCGATTAAGACAATTTAATCGAATGCCCATCCCTAATCCTGACAGAGTTCTGTCATACTCCAGATGAAAACTGGCCCAATCTGAGGTCATATGCAATTTCCTTCAGTAAAGGACCTTCCTTTGACTCCTGTTCCTTTAATGCATGTCATCCATAAACGACTGATGATGTAGCTGGGCAGACTAATGCACATCCGGGCACCCTTCCTGTTTCTGTGGCTCAGCGTTGTCTGCTTGCATCACATGACATACACTCACAGAAGTCAGACTGCCTCAAGGCCACATCATTTGATGCACCTCAGGTGTGACTTGTGTAATGTGCTCTAGTTCCAGCTTTAGAAATGAGGCCAGATTGGATCTAAAAATCTAATGGCAGTTTGAGGTAAGGATGTTGAGCATCTTCAAGCATTGCTAAGTTAGGAGCACCTGCAGTCCGCTGCAGCAGATGGGGAAAAACAGAGTTAATTTATGGCACGGTTTTATATGTTTTACAGAGTATTCAATCTGATTAGTTGTGAGATCTTTAGTAGAGGAGGAGTTGTTGGTCTTAGATGACACATCGCACTGTCTTGTTCCTTATCGCTGACTTAAAACACATGACTCCCACAGGTCAGTTTTATGTGATGATGACACCCCCTGATGTAATTCCAACAGGCACACCACGAACCATCGCACCACGCACACAACCCTACCCCACGTAAGTATCACTTTTCTCAGATACATTTTATCATTCTTAAATCAAACGGATCAGCCAGTATTTTGGTTTGTGCTTCAACTGCTTATTGCAACAATAACACACACTTTTCTGTCATATTGATGCTCCAGAATGCATCTGTGGAAGCTTGATGCAGACTTCTCCATTCACTAAACCCCATCCATCAGAGTTTAGAATACGTACCATTAAATGATCCAAGTCACATTGAGTTAACAAAGCACGCTTAATTCATATAAATCCAGGTGTTAATGCAGGAGGACACTGAAGATGTAGATGGAGTTAAAATTGCTGAGCATCACCAAGGGATGGGGTTCATAGCTGTGATAGACGTGATTAGAAAGAGTAGTAAGAGATAGGTCATTGTCTCACATGATTGATTGTGGTATAAACTCATGAATGTAAAACAACTTCCACATCTGTTTGAACAAATGTCAGGCTGAAAATTGTGTGCTTTCGCTACTGCTGTTGTTGTTTTTCTTTTAACTTTCCCTCAAATGTTTTTCTTTCCAAGGAGCCTTTTTCATCTGACCTGAGGTTACTCTTTTGATTTCTTTTTCTTTTGGGGTTTAAAGGATTTGTCATTTTTTGTTTTTCTCCTTGAAATCTCATGTTGTCTATCTCTGAAAGCAAAAACACACATCATTATAATCATACATCTAAAAAGATCCATCTCAGACTCCCCAAGTATTAGCCACATGCTGGTGATTGCAGTTATTAAGATGATCAGCAGGCACACCTTAACAAAGAGTTTGTCATTTTAGTTACATGAGGCCATGCTGCTTCTGGATTACTTTAGATACTTGCCTAAGGGAAGAAAAAGTTTCATTTGACTTCCAAAAACACACGGGCTCATGAGGCCTAGTGCTGAGAGATGCAAAGTTCTTGAATGTCGGGAAGCTATTTTCCATTGTTTGGTAAAAGCCAAGGCAGTTATTTGCTTGCTTGGTCGAAAAAACTGAGCACATGAGTCATTATCAAATTGAATTATCTCTAAGTTAAGTGAATATTTTCCTCCGTACTCCACCAGACATATACTTAACCTTTAACATGTGGAACTTTCTGGATTATAGTGATGCCAGTTGCATTTAGCAAATAGAAATCAAAGTTATGAAAAAAACACTATTGGAACACCATTAACTGGCTGTAATTTAGTTTATTTATCCATTATTTTTCATACCAGTTTGGGCTTCTACAGTATTTTATCGCGTTTGTGCTTCAGTGATTTTCAAGAACCTGAGATTTCTTTGAGATTTAAACTCCTTTCTTGTAGGCATCTTTAAGATTATAGCATCCTTAAATTTGACTGCAGCTCTGCTAACATCGATGTATTTTTTATGTTGATGCTTTCCACTCGAGTAAACAACACGGTTTGTTGCAGTTTGTTTGCATTTGCATGCACTCAGATACAGTGAAATGTTTTTTTTCATCTCTTGACTGCCTGTGTGGAGGATGTCTGTTTCTATTTATTCCCTCAGAAATGAATAATTAATGACTTTCAGCTATTTCAAGTGTCAGAGATTTTATTTAAGTGTAAAGTAATGAACAGTGACACCTCTGCTGACATGTGAACAAAGTGAATGAAAACTTCCCGCCCTATCTGCCGTTCGCAGAGATGAAAACGAGCTGCTGCAGCATGAAGGTTTAAACTGGTGAGGACAGTTTCCACATTTTTCCCCCACACTCCTTTTAAAGCAAATGAACTAATCAAATAAGATCACAAGAAGAGAAGTGGCACACAAACCTCTGCCCTCCTCTCTTCTCCACCCTTTCCTCCCCATAAGTCCCCAGTGATTCTCCTGGCTCTTGATGTGTGAGACACAGATGTAGCATTTATTCAGCGCAGACCTTGATCCATTGTTGTTAGTTGTGCTTGTGGCAAATATAATCCTCCATTAGGACCTAGAAATTAGGTCATTGTTCTCCACCTGGAAACAAATGGCTAGCTCCACACTTTTATTTTAGTATCATTTAGTGTCCTTTGTTGTAGTCACATTTTGTTCTCATTTAGCCTAGTTTGTAAAAAGTTATTTTTTAAACTCCATGACAGTATTTGACGTTTTTTTTCTTCTTCTGTGCTGTAGGAAAACTTTGTATATTTTGTTGAGTCAGTAGTATTATTCTTGTAAATGAAGCCAGTGGAAGCCTTGTGTTGTCAGTTTTGCAATCTCTTCACATAACCGGTTGATGATAATTAACCAGCTAATGCTCAGTAAGGCTGCTCCTTGTGCAACCATCCATCGAAACAGTAAGAAGCCCCAGCTGCTGTCCCTGGTGTCTCATTATGTAATTTATTGTCTTACTGTCAAGGCCATGGCTAGGTTGTGATGATAGTAGCACTCTAAAAGAGGCGGAAGGGGTAAAAATGGCATTTCTCTTTCACAGATCAATATAAGACCATGCAAGTTTAGTTCTTTTGAATAATATGGATTAAGTGCTTCAGCGTGGGGCTGTGCTCTTTTAATTTTCTGGATCTCCATGGATACAATATCTCTCTGGAGCGTTTAGATGACATGCGGCTCTAAATTGTGAAAAAGGGGGAAATTCCTCTGGGCCTTCACATTTTACTTATTCAGAGAGTCGTCCACATTTTCTAAGAGCACTGTTGGGCAGAATCCATTTTACAGCTGAAATCCCATTAAGATATATTGAGATACAAGAGAGAGTGTCAGGCTATCTCAAACGAAGCAATCAGCACTTGAATTGTGTTAATAGGACTCCCATTTTGTGCTGTAGGGAAAGGAGGTCTTATAGATGGACCAAGAAAAAGGGTGACCTTTTTAGGTAATTCATTTACTTAATGTAAAGCGTAAGCAAAATTATTGAATGAGCAAGAAATGGACTAATTTCTGTGCTTCATTTAGTTGTTTTTTTTTAGTTTTGGATTTTTTGTGTTTTGTTTTTCTTTTATATATGGATGATGATTGATTATATTTTCTATTCTATTGGTAAGAAAGGAAAATGGTAGAGATAGAATAGTCCACATATAATACTTGGGCATGCTATTGGCTTGTTCACAGCTCAGGGATTTAATTAACAAAATCCTGAGGGAAGATGTAGAGACAGGAGACAGTTGTGTCATTAGGTGTTCACTCAGACTCCAAGAGACAGCATCTGGTTTTCTACGTTGTGGTAATTTCAGAGCATAATGGAGCGGTGCCCTCCCTCCATGCCTCACCTGCGGAGAGGGCAGCCAGAAGAAGGTTGACCTTGCCTCAACGTTCCCTTTTGGGCGTTTGAAGCTGCGGGCCAGTGTGTCACAACTGCATGTGTAGCCTTACATGGTTGTGCATGCTCAAGGCACCACGCAACTTCTGAGGCTTATTTTAAAATGAAATGACAATAGTCCTACATTTAAAGATGGCAATGAAGAATGTTTCTTAATAGACAAGGGATTAGTTGATTTGCAGAGATTGGACCTGATTGTATGATGCTCAGAGGTGGGAGATATTGTTGTTTATGATAAGTATTTCATTTCCTATTTCCTGCAGGAAAATGGATGGACCTCGAACTCCAAGAGATGAAAGAAGAAGAGCTCAACATAACGAAGGTAGGTAATTGGTGATGATTATGGCTTTTGATTTAATCAGACACTACACCACAATGCAGTGTAGTTCCTAAATGGAGCATTTTCCTTTGAAAGAAAATCACTATGTTCTGTTGAAATATGCTTTTATTATCAGACAATACCAGAACATATGTTTGAACTGCCCACTAGAGGTTACTGTTGAGCTTTGACAGTAAGCAAGGGTGTTTAATACCCTCAAAAACCTGGTTTTTGAAGACAAAATGTGTTTCTGCATGTCGGTAAAAAAAAGAAAAAAAATCTATTTTTAACGTTATTATTCTTAAATTTGCTATTTTTTTCTCCATCAGTTGAGAGGCGGCGAAGAGACAAGATCAACAATTGGATTGTTACGCTTTCCAAGATTATCCCTGACTGCAGTATGGACAGCACCAAGACTGGAGCAGTAAGCAGACTCTCAGTTGACCCTTTACTGCTGCCATTTTAAAGTTCCTCTTTTCAACGGTGTTGAAATGTCACATCTCTGTCCCTTCAGAGCAAAGGAGGCATCCTGTCTAAAGCTTGTGACTATATCCGTGAGCTGAGGCAAAGCAACCAGCGGCTGCAGGAGAGTCTGAAGGAAGTGGAGAGGATACAAGTGGACAACGAGCTGTGCAGGCAGCAGGTATTAATATTGGTCTTTTTCATTTTTCTGGTGTGGAATGAAGTTTTATTGACTTGAGTAATGGGTAAAGTGGGTCTATGAATGATAATTCAAAACCTCCCTTTGAGGTGGTGGGGTGCAGCAGATGAATAAATAGGCACATAATAAGGTAGCCATAGTGGGCTGCGTATGTGGCTATGAAGATTGTCACTGCAATGAATAGATTTCTTTGCCGTGTGTTGCACTGCAACATTCAGTGGTTAAGTCTCAGAAGTAAGAAATCCTCCTGGCCCCATATGCATCTTCATTTCTCCAAAACAAACCCCCTGAGACTCCCGGCTGTAAAGCTAATCGTCACAGCCTGACAAAAAGGATCAAAGAGTTTGCACTCTAATAATGAGAAGTGTTACCTGAAATCAGTGCTTTGAGAGACTGTGGGAATAATACACACCGGGGTTGTGTGAGAGCTAAGTGCATGCTAATGCACTCAAAGTATTGAGAAACGTTTGAGCTCTGAGGCTGCCACATCTCCCTCTTGAATCCTGGGCCTGCGAGGCACTCGGCAATAAATTCCTATTCTGATGCTCAAAGTATTACATCCTTCCCTCAGTCCCTTGTTGGAGAGGAAGGGAAGTCAGAATTCACCCAACGGAAATGAAGCAGAGATGACATACCTCAAGATTTGATAATCCAGTTGGTTGTGGACATGGATGCTCTGAATAAAGCTGTGAGAATTGTATCTGATTTACACATTCCTTTGTATACATTACTGTCCACCATTCTGAGCCTTCAAACAAACAAGTTACACCTGTAAACTGAAATATGAAGCTTTTACTGGTATAGAAACAATAATGATTTTCTTTCTTTCTTTTTTTTTTTTTCTTTTTTTTGCCCTTTTTGCTTCAGATCGAAGAGCTGAAGAATGAGAATGCACTACTTCGAGCACAGCTCCAGCAGCACGGCATCGAGATGGTCGGAGAGACTCCGCCGCAGTAGACAAAATGAAGAGAACAGGAAGGAACCCCACCACTTAAACATGTAACTGAAACGGTGGAAAAAACAGGCGAAATGATTGGAAAAAAGACTTGTGGAGAATCACTTTCTTTTTAGTGACTCCCTCTTCCCTGGGTTCCCAGATTGTGAACCCTTCACCAGCCATTTGTGGCTGCACTTGACTGTTCCAGTCCTATTGAGATAACCACCTGTTGCAGCTCAGTAGAAATGTGCTTCAAGAAAAGTTGTCCACTCACCTCCATCAGAGTGCTCTACTAGCACTAGCTATGACACAGAACCTCTGCTGAACTTCTCCCGTGGTTTGTATTTATGTAGCCTGATCCATGGACTATAATATTTGTCCTCAAGATTTGCTCCCTATCACTTCATGTTTTCTCCCCAGTTATTAATTTTGTCATAGTTTTTGCTTTTATTCTGTTTGTGTTTTTGAGTTCTGTATTAATATGTTGTTTTTAGCTTGTTTAATTTATTAGTCCGCTTGCTGACAAAAGCTTTGATGGAGACCAGTTACGTTGAAACTCATGTACCCCAGAGAAGCAGACTGAATTTTAAGTGCGAAAACATCAAAGTATGCAAAACATGGTTCTCGAGACGGAAATAATGTGACACACATAGCTTACCTAAACCCAAAGACAAACAAGGAGCTGTGCAAGCCGATGCCTCTTAGCTGATTTATGTAAATACGACTTCTCATGTTTTAATACAGATGTTACAGAATGTTGGAGTAGATTATCTCTGGGAGACAACAATCAATAACTCATTAACTCCATGCTGGCCCTTGGTCGTAATGACTACCATGAAGTGTGCAATCTTGATGTTTGATATGGAAAAAAAAAATAGACAGTGGTATACTTGAAATGTTGGGCATTTGCTAGATTGAGGAAAAACAAACTTTAGAAGAAAAATTCAGATTGTTCAAATGGTATGATTTAAAAATTCAAATATAAAAGCGGAACATGCAGACAGTTTCCACCTCAGCACTTTGAATCATCGACTGGAAGAATTGCGGTGCAAATCCCAACTTTTGCCAAACCATTTTCAGGTACCGTAGGTTTATTTTCATCTTTTTCCTCTTGTGTGATTTAGGGGTGTTTCAGTACATGTAAGAATAATCCCCACACGCTTCAGTTCAAGCTGTTTGCTCTATTTCAGTATTGCGACGCTTCAAATGGAGCTCAACGCACAGGAGGGAGGGGTGGCACCCTGGAGAGCAGTACTCAAAAACTCTGCTCGATATGAAAAAAAGAGTACACAGAAACACTGCGTTGCACTTTTAGTCGAGCACAACTCGTTTTCCAAGAAAAGACTGAAGAGCTGAGAAGTGGAAAACTTAGTAACGATCCAGCATATTCCTCCGCCCACTCAGGCGAACAATAAGTAAACTGTAATTGGATTCACAAACAGCAAAAACCCAATATTAACATTGTTGATGAGTTTGTAAATGAAAATACATGATGTCTTTTTGTTCTGCTTTGGGCAGCATGAGTGAAAGTGGAAGAAAGATGTCAAGCTCTGGAGCCGCTTATTGGAGTGTGATTGCTTCTCCTTGAATCAACAGCTCAGGATCCAGAAAACTAAAGGCAACACTCAGACCCCTGGCAAAATCAGGCAGACTATTAGATTTTAATATGAGACTGTAAGCTAACAGCTTGTGCTTTTGAAAGTGATGTTCTGCTACCACTGCTAGATTCAAACCTGATAGGAATAGTGCAAGTGTCTGATCTATCAAACAAGGCTCTTGGCCAAAGCTGAATGATAGATGTGCAGTAGGAGTTTTTTTTTCTTTCTTTTTTTTGGGTTTGTTTTTTTTCTTTTATTTTTTTGTACACCTCAGAGGGGAGCAGAGAATGTAAGGACATGAATAATGCTTTGCAAGATGGATTTTTCACAAGTGAAAGGTAATATGTGGCTAATTATTTTTTTTCTTGCTTTTTTTTTTTTTTGAAATGGCAAAAGGAAGAAAAAGCTTTCTCTGTGTAGCGGCCTCACTGTTCTCAGGTTAGAGACATCTTTTCTAAGTAAAATGGTGGAAAATAAAACTTTCACTAGCTAATTACCTGGATTGATTTTTGGTTGTGGTTCATTCCCTGGATCTTAGTAAGGAATAATTCATTTCTCTATGGTTTGCATTTCGACCATTTAAATGTTTGTCCATCTGTTAATTTCCCCCACAGATGGAAAAAGTACTAAATTTCAAGTTCAAGTTAGGTTCCCATCTCTTTCAACTCTGATATAAAAGTCAAATTCATGCTGTACATTGATTTCTATCTTGTACTCAAATGATTCACAAGGCCACACCCTGTTATTGCATCTAACAATCCCAAAAGTTCCCAAAAAAATTAGCGTAAATCTAAGACTTAACCTTTAAAAAAAAAAATCCTGACTGCTTTTTGTGTCCTTTATCCCAGTTTGATTGGCAGTGCTGTCAACAAACAACCCACTGACCATCATTAAAAGTAAGATTCCAATCATGTTAGGTCCTGATTAGTGCTTAGAAGGATTTGACATCACCTCTCTTAATGAAGCCTCATCCATCAATAAGAAACTAATTAAGAAGATGAGATTTCGGGGTCTTTCCGATGAACCTAGATATTCTTTAAGACAACCAGGATTTCTCATAGGTGAATCCTCTACAACATTAACAACAATAATTGAGTGATCCTGCCAGTTCTGTTGGGGTTTCACCTATATATTGCCCTGCAGCAAAATTATGAATTTTAATGACCATCAGTGGAAAGACCAGCTGAATCCCTTCTGAAATTTACCCTCTACAAAGCTTTAGTATGTTTTCTTATTACAGACATTTTGACATGTCATGAAGAGAAAGCATGGACTTCACTGATGACAGATGACTGCTTTACACTCGGATAAGCTTGTAACCAGGTCCTGGTATTGTACTTACTGGGTAACTGTCACAGCATTTGGGGACACTGAACCTGAGGCATCTTTACCTAAATTTGGATATAATTCAGAGTTCAGTAATTGGCATATACGTTTATCCTTGATGCAGATCTCAATGGAGATCCAGAGTATTCTGTTTAATTCACATCTGTGTTATAGATTATGTGTCTGCAGGAATTATGTTTTCACTGATCAACACATCAGTAAACTTGAAACCAGTTAGTAGTTTGGAGGCACACAGGGCACCTTGGATTAGAAAGATCAATAGTGGATAAAAGGCAAATCTAAGCCCTGAATAAGACAGAGTTTGACACAGTAGATCTGAAAAATGTTAACAACATTCTGCTGCTCCAAAAAGAAAAATGGTAAAGCTATGGATGTCTTTTAACCATGCTGTTTGAATCCAAACACTGGTTATTTTTAACCTAAAGACTCGTTAAATATCTGTGTCATTTAGCTTGACCAGTGTTGTAGTTGCGCCGGTTCTGTTTTTCTGTCCCTCTCCATGTTACCAGGGTTGTTAGATGCCATAAAACATACACAGTGAGCCAGGCAGGCGTCTGTGTGTCCCTGTGTCTGTTTGATGTGGATGATCTCTGATCCCACGTACCTCTCTGATTGGGACATGCATGTGCTCTGTCTGTCTCCCTTTCACCCTGAACTTGTAAAAACCCTCTGAAGGGAACCAGGCAGACTTAAAATGGACTTGGTTTGGGGGGGTAAAATTAAATAGAGCAAAGACATGAGAGGTTATTTCGCAAATATGAAATGAAGCAAAGGGCAGGGAATGTGATTTTCACCTCTCGGCGAAGATAATTCACTTATAATTAATTGATGTATTAATTGGAAGAGGAAAGTCTCTCCCCTTTTGAGTAATAAATAGTTTTAGCTGAAATTATATGTAATGGATTTGAAACTGTGGTCAGAGCTGAGAATTTGCCTGGAGGATGGGCCAAAGAGACTGCTGTAGAATCCGTTATGTGAAGTCCTGTTTTTATTTTTTGTATTCTTTTTTGTGCTAAGGCAAATCTATCTAACTGCATGGCTGGCTGATTTTCACTCAGCTCACGCTGGCCAACATATTCAGCTGGAAAACCACAGTTTCATGTCCTGCAGGCTAGTCTTACCTTTGTGCTTTTTTAGCTACAGGAGCACGCTGTTGGGAAATGCATATTGTCCACTGCCTCAGCCTTGCTCACATTCCCTCCCTCTGTCTGTTTTGTTGTGTATTGAAAATGGCTGACAGGAAAAAAAAAAAAGCCTTATTTCCATCAAAAAATACGATGCTCCTCATGTCTTGTGTACCATGCTCCTGCTCGTCTTTCTCAAGTTTACATTAATAACAACACAATGCCTCGATCATGAGAGATGTTCCAGCATCGAAGGTATACTGTATGTATTATGCAGCTGTCAGAGATGGAGGACAGGAGCGAGCATGGATTTTCTTTTCTTTTCCATGTTTGCGCCACCAGAGGCTTCTATTTGACAGTATCTTGAGCTGTGATCAAAATGATAGATTAAACTGTTTGAGCATGCTGAAAGACATTTTTGGCTCCCACTTTACAGGTTCCTTTTGTCGGAAAAAAAAAAAATTTAAAAATGGAAAGATGAATGATGGATATCAACAGAATTGGAAATAGCTTATCCCATTGCATAAAAAAACGCCTGTGGACTATGGAGCTGAAATACAGTACTGTCTACCACTGAGATACTTTGGAGACGGATGGCATTGTCTTGTAATACCACTTTGTATCTCTAGATGGGATATGAGTCACCATGTAGTTTAGTCTTCCTTAGAGCCAATAGAAAAATAAGAGGAAGCAGTGGCTGGCTCCTGGTAAACAAACATTACTTTCTCCATTACCCACTCACAAAGGAACCGCATTCCTAAGTGTTGCGTAACATTATGGCTGTAAATGAACATAGCCACAACAAATTCATGTTGTAGTTCTGTATTTTCTCAGCTGATTCAAATATGCCATAACGCTTATTGTGGTGCTGATTTGCCTGTTTGCTATGTGTGAATTACCAAAGAAAAACAGCAGCAGGTGGACAAGACGGCTTGTTTTTCTGCCAAAAAGGCAAAACTCAAAACAGCTAAGGACTACAGGGTTTATGCTGGCGCTAAAACAATTAATCCATAGTTTAATGTGAACTGTACACATGTAAAGGTAGCTTTGCTATTTTCACTGGCCCACACAGCTTCAATAATGGGATCAACATTAGGGTATGCTTGACATAGGACAGCTATTTTCTTCATATTATTGGTTTTATTCCCCCTTTTCAGTAGAAATTAAACAAGCCAGACGTGTTTTTACAGGCAACAGAATTGATCATGCATAATTTGTGTGTTGGTTTCCGATCTATCTTCCAATTTATCATTTGTTAGGCTAAAAAAGATGAATAAATGGGGGGGGGGGGGGAATTGATATCAAACCTGTATAAGGCTGAAAACGTTCGCCTCACTTGCTGAAACTTTCTCTCATGTGGTGATAATTGCACCTATGTATAAGTAAGCTTTGACATCATCCAAGATAAAATGTATTTTCACCATGGAAACGGATGTCTCCGAGCTGAAGTCTGAATCAGATGCTGAAAAGGAAATGTGTATATATTTTTATACATATTTAAAATGCAACTGCTATGATAGATCAGTACAGAAGTTACTAGGCTAACAGTCATAATGAATAGTGACATGTCCCTGATTTAAGCAATGTATCATTGTATGAAATGTCTAAAATAAGACATGTAGAGATGGCTAAGATGTAGCATATTGACCTCAATTATGTGTTCTACTGCAAAGCAGGACTTTAAAAGAATAAACACTAAATATTTCTTGGAAAAGGTCATAATTTAACAGGGATTGCTCATTACAAAGAGTCCATGCGTCTGATTTGATCATCTTATTCTTTTGTATTTTCAAATGATTCTCAAAAAATAATCAGGAATACTCTTCATGGATTTTATGAATTCATTTAAATTCTGTTGATTTTTTAAAGATGATTAAATTCTTAAATCAGTTTAATCTAAATGATTGCACCATTCTTAAAGCGGTAAAATGTCACTTTTCATTGCTTATTTGAAATGGAAGACAGCTGACAAGGACT
Organism: Atherinosoma microstoma; assembly: GCA_037177055.1. Classification (NCBI taxonomy): domain Eukaryota; kingdom Metazoa; phylum Chordata; class Actinopteri; order Atheriniformes; family Atherinidae; genus Atherinosoma; species Atherinosoma microstoma. Next base: position 7,377,979 of record JBBBVU010000006.1, read on the forward strand.
CCAAGAGATGGTACCATGTATGCTTTTAATTCTTTTTTATACTGACATAGCAAAAGCTGCTTTTGATAAGATTTCATAGATAAATCACCCATCAAAAGAATGAATGTAACAGCAGTATTTCCAGTCCAAAATAATGCCATGGTGTGGTTATTCATATATGGAAGATGCTAAAAAGCTCTTTCAAACCTTTGTCTTCATGAAAGGTTGCAATTATGCTGCACTCTATTCTGGTTGATTAAAATTCTATGGCAAATATGTTTGTGATAAAAAAAATCCACACATCGTCAGAAAAAAACCATCAGCTTCCTGTATCTGTCTGTTTTAAAGATATTACATCCTTTTTTCAATCTTGTTAGTTTTCTATTTCCTCTTTCCCATGATTTGTTTGTATTTTTGAGACATCCCAGGGAGCATTTTTCTTTGACAACATAAATCATGTATTGGGTTTCAGCTTGGAAATGGTGATATGACAGGAAACCAAAGGATAAAGAAAAGCAGTTCCAATCTTCGGCTAAAAGCATTGCATGTTGCAGATGATGGCCAGTGTATTAGCCTCTAAGCCCTCAGGTTTATTTTCCAGCTTTTTATTATGTACTTCAGTTCTTGCTTTTAGTTGAACTAAACATGTTTTATATTCTGAAGGATTTTTACCAAATCTGTGCATGGATGAAGGACTGACCCTGCCTGGAAATATTTCGGAAATTCCAGCAAATATACATGCCTCTGCACAGACTGGGAAAATCCCAGCAGTCATCAGCAAAATCACTACCTCCACCTCTATACTGCCCCCTGAGAATGAAACCAATATTACAGTTGTCCAGCACTTAGTAAGCCAGCAGAGGCACATGATTAATGGCCATCATCATAAAATGTTTTGTGTCTGTTCACAGATTCACGTGTTTGATGCACCAACAGCAGTTTGTCCGTGGCTCGTTTTTGAGAGAAGACATAAATAATTTGGGAAACCAGTGTTGCAGACAAATATAATGTGTGGACAGAGTTGCAGCTCCATATAAAGCAGGTAAAGAGATAGGGGAGGGGGAATGGATAGGGACATGAACAGAGGACAGTGATGAAACGGGGACATATGGGGGCAATGCCCTTGACCAGGAGTGAAAAGGTAAAGTGGCGCCTGCTGAGGTGAATCTGTCCGCCTTGCTGGTGCCTGGTTTTGTTTGGCTAGAAGATTCCCAACGATAGCCTCAGAGGCTGAAAGAGAGGCACGCATGCTCAGGAAAACACGGGACAAAAACACGTATGTTTGGAAAACCCAGCTCTACAATTAAGTTTTTCTTCTTTTTACCTCTTTAAGACTCTTACCTCTGTAGTTTTCTCTCACAGTCAGAACAATCTAGATCTAGAACTTTTGTGTCTGTGCAGTTAACAAGTGTCTTATTTAGATCTCATGAGCTTAGTCATGCTTTATGAATCATGGGTGGACATCATGTGCTTGTTCAAACCGTGCATCAGAGCCCCTTTTTGTTGCCTCCTGAAGCAAGCAAACTAAACAAACTAACTAAACAAACAAAAAAAAAAGTTGAAAGACAACCTGACCGTTCTCCCTGAATCTTAAAATATTATGGACAGATTCCAACAGAAGTGGAGCCATTCATGATTGTATTTGTTGACACTGTTGATGCGGTCACCCAAAGCAAGCCAGCAGGCTTATCAGTGAACTAGACAGACTGACGCAGGGGTCCTGCAACATGTTGTTCCCTAATTGAGTCAGCACAGGCAATTTGGAAACACTTTGAAGGTATAATGAGAATTCAAATGTCCTCTGATTTTATCAGCATGAGCAACCCACTATTTATCAGTTTTATACCCTTATTTTTCCGTCTGTTATTTCATTTCCACCGGTATTGATTTTATATTTATTCACAGCCTCATGTTGCTTCGAAGGAGATTTCTTACACTGACAGGTTAATTAATCCAGAGGTGTTTATCACTGCCTCTGTGATAATAGGAAAAGTTATTCTAATGAAATCAGAGTTACAATTTTCACTTGAAGCTGTTATCAGTTTGATATATTATTATTATGTCAGAGTCTTTTGACAAACTAGTCTTATTTCAATGTGTTTAAGATAATTCTACATGGTGTATGTATATAGTAAAGAGAAAAGTTTCAATAAAATTAACAGCTGTTATTTTATATATTGTAGTGTCTTCATATTCTAAGAATTCTACATACCAACATGTGCAGAGTGAAACATGTGAAGTAATGAAATTCTTAGCTGTTCAGACATAATAAACCTCATGCCATTTCTTTATTCATCTTTAATGCATATTGAAAGACCTTGACTTCTGGTTACTAGTCAACTGCTGACAAAGGGATTTAATTTAGTCCAACTGCAGGTTCCTGTATATTATGCAAAAACTGAATGTGTTGAAAATTAGGGCTAATTATTCCATCTGAGAGGTTGTAATTACACCCTTTAGACTGTGCAATGGATATTTCAAAGTGCCTACTCCTCTGTCATGAAGGATTTCCCGGCTTGAAACAAGTGCAGCTCACTCAGTCGTGCACTAAACTGACCTGTGCAATGTCGGCCTTTGCAGGGGAATCTGCTGTTCATCAGGTTTGCTCTAGGAAAGGTCCTTTTTTACATCATTCAAATTGTACTAATACTTATTGGATAAATGAGTGGTAGTTCATGTATGGAATGATTTGTTCTTTAAGCAGAAAGTAGTTGTATTTGAAAGGCAGACAGCAGGGACCCACAATAAAAAAAAAAAAAAAAAAAATAGATGAGAGAAATTCCCCCAGTGTTGCAGAACTAAAGCATAAAGACAAGGAATGAGGAGGTCAAAACTTCCCCACTGGAGTTAGGTAACTGCTGCCAGGAATGGGCTGGGCCTCCAGCAGTGATGAGGCAATACTGGGCCCATGTGTGTATAAATACCTATGAGCCCCGCATACTAAACCATTAGACAGCAGAAGGACTTGTAAAAGAGCTGACAAGGGTCAGATCTGAAGAAATCCTCTTACCAAGACAATCACCATCCATCACTGAAGCTGAAGAATAAATTGAGGGCATTGTGGTGCTCTTTGGTGGCTGGACACCCATGAGAAAGAAGACCTATCAGCTCTAATCTTCAAAGGACTTAATAACCTAACCCAACAAAAATGAAGGCATACAGCATTGCAGTTGCAGTGACACTCGTGCTTGCCTTTATTTGCATTCTGGAGAGCTCTGCTATCCCATTAACCGGGGTAAGAATATGACACAAACTCACCTTATTTCCTTATTAGCTCTAAATGTTTTGTCAGGACGAAAAGATGTGACTGCTAAATGTGCATAATTCATTAACAGGTCCAAGAGCTGGAGGAGGCAGGGAGCAATGACACTCCAGTTGTGGCACATCAAGAGATGTCAATGGAATCGTGGATGGTATGTTCAATTGACTGAATGAATTAAGCCAATTACCATGGGCAAATTAAAATTTAAGTAGGTGTGTTCCTCGGAGAACAGCCTGATGCTCTCTTCACACAGGGGGAGGATAAAGTGCTGGAGATTGCACCTTGTTCATGTTTCTGTCTTTCCCACAGATGCCAAATCACATCAGGCAGAAGCGGCAGAGCCACCTCTCTATGTGCAGCATCTGCTGCAACTGCTGCAAAGGCTACAAGGGCTGCGGTTTCTGCTGCAAGTTCTGAGGATTCCTGCAACAACCACAGTATATTAATTTATTATGCTTTTCTTTTTCCATCTCTCCACAAGAAATGACCTTTTCTTTACCTCTTCTTTTATTCACTGTTCCCATTTTTAAAAGAAATGAATCACAGAGCAGCACAATCGACTGAGGATCTACTCTTTTGTATTTATTTTATATATTTCAACTTTTGAACCCTTTTTTATAAGCTCGATGATGTGAACATTTATTTAATAATAAGTATCTGTAACAGGTTGTTTTTTTCATTGAAAATTGTTTGGTGCCGAATAAAATAATCACTATCTGAACCAATATCAAAAGATCTTCTGTCATTTATTTGTAAAAGAAAAACTGTAACATATATTTACTGGACATTATTAGATATGATGTTCGGAGCAAAAAACAAACATCAAAGACATTTTTAAAACATTTTCTAGGTCATATAAGTACTTCATATTTCATATTTCTTGTCCCCTTGAGTGTCAGTATGATTCCTAGAGTTGATTTACGGTGAACAGAGGAAGCGTCAACAGATTATCAACATAAATTGACACATTCTCCACATAAAATGTGTTTTATGATCATCTTGAGTTGATTATCATCTACAGAGGCATCTGAAATCAGCTTCAGTTCCACAACTTTAACGCTGAGTTGCAAATCAACCATGGATTCGTGTTCAGATGTGTGCACTTCTCATTTTTATCAGTGAGAGCAGAAGGTTCTCCCTCGGGATCTTTGTGAGGTATGTTAGTCAGAATTCCGAAGAGTAGCTGGGTCCCCTGGTTACCTCTTTTAACAGTGTGCCCTCTGCTTGCTTAGTTAGTTACTGCATCTACTCACGAGTTGTTTTGTTCATTTTGTTTTTTAAAGATGTAACTCTCTTGATTTCCAAGAAATGTGAAACCGATATAGAAAAAAGATTTTTGTTTTAGATGCTTCCACAATGTTTACACACACACGCACACACACACACACACACACACACACACACACACACACACACACACACACACACACACACACACA
>JBBBVU010000006.1:7395733-7419070 GCA_037177055.1 Atherinosoma microstoma
GTGTGTGTGTGTGTGTGTGTGTGTGTGTGTGTGTGTGTGTGTGTGTGTGTGTGTGTGTGTGTGTGTGTGGGTGGGTGTGTGTGTGTGTGTGTGTGTGTGTGTGTGTGTGTGTGTGTGTGTGTGTGTGTGTGTGTGTGTGAGTGTATATTAGAGGGAGAAGACAGATGTCAGGGAACCTACTAGGCAGGTACACGACTTGGGTCTGAGCAGGTCTGCTTATGCCCTCTGTTTGTCCTGTGGGTTTTTCAGTGTGTGCGTTTTTTTGTGTGCGCAAAGAAGTAAAAAAAAAGAAAGAAAGAAGAAGAAGCGAGAAATACATCAAACGCCATCAGCATGCTGCTGAGACAGAGCCTGCCATCATTCAGTTTGCTTGGCCCACCTGCAGCTCAGTGTGCTGGTCTTTCTTTGGTTTCTGTTGCCTCTGAATTTAAACCAAAACAGAAGACAATCTGCTGACCTTAATCTATAACAAGATGACACACTGTATATAGATACATTTCTGTTGCAGTTCTGTTGGGTGAAAAAGGATTTTGAGCAACTTTAATGAGTCTGAGCAGGGCGAAAAGATTCTCCTGGTGGAGGAAATATACTTAAACCTTCAGTTTTACCAAATATACAACATCCCGTTTAAGGTGTAAGTGGCAACGGAGGACGAAGCTGCGTCTGCACAAGGTGTCGGCATGTGCACAGTTGTCACAGAGAACAGTAATAAGAGTGCATTTACTAAAAATAAATTTCCCAAAAAAGACACACTGTTTGAACATGATGATTTATTACCATATGAAACCAAACTAAAAATAAAGAATGATGCAAAGAGCAAAGTCAACAAATCAAAACATTATGTCTTTTTTGAAAATGATCTGAAAATGATTTAAATTAGCACCAAAAGGCATTCAAAAGGGGGAAAAAAAGACAAAGAACTATAAAGAACTACATGGATACCTACATAGATCAACAATTTTGTAATCATGTCTCTCAAAGGGAAATTGCAGGACAGGGGGGGGGGGCATTACTCAAGTGGAAAACATTGAAAGTTTTCAGAAACACTTCTAAAAACCGTGTTGGTAAAAACGTTGTATCAGCACATCCACAGATGCAAGTTGACTTGCAAAGAAAAATACATATTAAACAAGATCTACGAATGCTCCAGCCTTCTCTGGGCTAAATAGGAAAGAGACCATCTGGTTGCTATTGTTATTAGGATTTTTTTTTTTTAGGAAAGACAGTGCTTATTTCAGCTGGACAAAGCTACACCACATGCTGCATATTTTGCAGTAAGATCCTCCATGCAGCACAACCTGTGCAGCATTTGAAATTGTTATCTTTGTGTTGCTCACTTTAAAGTTTCATATTCTAGTAGTTTGAATTTTGGTCACATTTTGCATACTTTTGGTGTCCCAACATTTTTTTTTTTCCGGAAACAGGGTTGCAGCAATGTAGCAGTATATAAATGAACAGTTACTCTGCATACCATACTTTTATGTGGATTCACCAATTTTAAACTGTAGCCATGAACTAAAATGAACTTTTTTTTGTAATTACAACCTTTACCTCAGAAGACTGCATTAGGCCTTATAGCATAAATCACTTGTGCTGCAGCAGCTTAGCATAATTGTCCACAATTCTCTGGCATGAACTTGATGGAAGTTTTGACCTTTTCTCCTGCAAAAATTCTCTTAGTTGCAAGATGTTTGAACATTTTTTTTGCATGTACTGCCTGCTCCAAATCCCCTCACAACGTTTCGGTGGGATTTAAATCTGGACTTTGACTCCACGATTCCATAGCCCACGCAGTCTTTGATATTATATAGAATTCATTTCCACCACCAAGCTTCACAGCTGGTTGGAGGTTCTTCTTGAACAACTTTGATTCATCTGTCCAGAGCATATCATCCCTAAAGGCCTGGTCTTTGCCTTTACAGGATGTTGATTGTCAAACTGTAGTTTTATAATGTTCGTCTTGGAAATACTTTTATCTGACACGCCTAACATGCCTCACTTTTATCTTTAAAAAAAAAAAAGAAAACAGCTGTCAGACTTACCTGCTAATCCTTTAATTGAATGTTGGACCTCTTAGAGAGATCTTTGTTCATCAAAAGGTCTCTGCTTGAGGTGAGCTTGCCTGGGTGGTCAGTGCACATTAAAAGTGATTTTCTTTACAGCGTATGAATTTGGGTAAAGAAAAAGTTGAGGTGCAGATCATTTGGTGGGCTCATTATCATCGACCATTTTCTAAAGGCTTCACACAAGTTCTTTAGATCTTGTTATGATGACACTATTCTTAAATGACAAAGAGAGCATCAGACCCTGGATGTTAAAATGTTTCCCTCTGGATATTATTACATTTTTTTGTCTTTTTGTTCTATTTTGATACGACAGAGAAGAAGAGACGGACAAGGCTCCTAACAATAAAACAATATGAATTATTCTATTGTACATGAACAGTATGAACTGTACACAGTGAAAATATATTTAGACAATGTTGATTGAACCCCTTTTAAAATGTATTCATTGTTCTGACATAAAGAATTGTAATCTGGATTTGTTTTCTTTTAGTGATAACATGGTTATGGTTCAAAGACAACTTTATAAAAGCTCCTGTACACATGCTTGTTTCTCTTGGCTTCACAAACCCATTTCTGGACTCTTACTTTAATCTGGTCTTCAATAAAAACCAGGAGCAGATAAAAGCTTTGAACCTTTTTTGAGGAGATTATTTAAACTAGGATAGTAAGGTCAAGACTCAGACCCGGAGATAAGGAAAAACTCAAAGCTTTAAAAACCTTCAGACGAGTTAAAAAACATGTATTGCTAATGTGACATTTCTGGGACAGTTTTTTTCTCAGCATTGCTAACACTGCTGAGTTCACTCGCTGCCATTGTTATTCTCTCTTCCGCATCACATGTGGCTTGAAAACAGCTCCCTTCAGATCATCCTCTGAAGCTATGATTGGACTTTCCACTTTGTGGCCAGAGCCTGCTTTATTCCTACTGTATCTGGCTGGGGGAGAAGGATCAGACGTGACTTGTAGTGAGAAACACAAACGACATATCTAGATTACAAGCTTTTCAGCTCTGGCTTCTGTTTAGTCATTTAAATGCAGCATTTTCAAATAATTTTCTTTAACAAGCTGGAATTTGCTGCAGTGCTTTGTTGCACAGGCCCATTTAAAAAAAAAAAAATCAAAAGATTTTATGATTGTGTGTTTGTTTTCCTCTGCTACCTGAAATTTAATCTTTTGCTCTGGTTTGTTATAAATTTGCTTTCGGCTATAGCTGTTACTCTCGACGCCCACATGCTCAGGTGTGTGGCTATTTACATGTTGTTCTTGTTGTACCTGTGTGTTTTTGTTTGCGTGTGTACAAGAGCGCAAGTGTGCAAATGTGAGCTTGCGTACTGTATGTGTCACTGGATCATCTCTTCGTGGATACGGCTCAGTAAGTATAGCTCAGAAAAATCAATTTTGTGTGCCACAAGGGTAACATAAAACCCACGAAACATTTTTTTTATTTGTGTCAGCTAAGCTTTAGTCTTAAAGCATGGACTGCAAATCATGTGGCTTTTTTCCCTTTTTTTTTTTTTTTTTTTTTACTGACTAATGCAAGTGAAAATTGCAGTACATGTGGACGCAGCTCTTTCTACACTACATAATTTATTTTTTTCTAGCAGGCTGCTACTCAGGCGCTGCTTTAATTAAAATGTGATTTCCCTTACACAACATTTGATTTGTGTTGGAATGGCGTTTATATAGCAAATAAATTGTTCTCCTGTTTGGGGGATGCGTGAAACACTTGCCTCTCTTGGAAAAATGTGGCCTCTCGTAATGTGAGCATTGCAGCTACCAGTAATGAGAATTTGATGTTTTTCCAAATGTGCAGTCCAAGAAAGAGCCCGTACATTCTTCAACTTATTTCATCAGCTCTCACTTCACCTCTGTCCCATTCACTCTTCCTCTTAACTAACCTCCTCTCCTCCTCTCCCAACCTGCCGCCCTCTTCCCTATCCCTGCACCCCCTTGTTCAATCTCTGCGCTGTCAGTTTGTGGCTCTCGCCTCTCCTTCAGTCATTGATCACGGTGGCAATAGCGTGGTGTTTGCTGGTCTGGAAATGTGTGTCTCGACGGGGAAGGAAGGGAGATCAAACACTTTAATTACAGCAGGCTTGTAGGTGGTGCCAGCTGCAGGCAGCAGTCATGTAACAAGGACAGGTAGAAGAGAAATGCCAGGGAAAACATGGATGCATCAGAGCACAAACCTCCTTAATCTTGATGCTCTCGCACACATACATGGGGCAACATCATAGATACTTTGACACTCATGTGCTCATACATCCTGTCAGCATAGCATGGACTGAATGTTTGTGCTATGTGAAAACCCTGCTGGGCTTATTTATAGGAGAGGAAAATAAGTCACTACAAAAGCATTACCACACACAACCACACACAGTCAAATCACAATTCCACTTCTAATCAAACTAACAAGTTTGATCTGCCACTCCAGTAAAAATCCAACATCCTTTAAGATCTAACATTATCATTCAGCTTCTATCCCCTCACAGATTTATTTGTAGGACCTGCACTGATCCTGCAGAGAACTACATAGAAAGAAAAAAAAGGCTGACACACTACTGCTATGATTGATGCCCTGTCTCGCTCATCCTAGTGCTGATTCAGAGCTCCAGGCATTGTGGGACCTATGCTCTACTTCAATGGGCTTTATTTCTACCAGGAAGTGCTTCCCTGTCACTCAAGGCCCAGACACGAGGACAGAGTCAACCAGCTGATTCCAATGTTGGAGACACCTGGACTTGTCAGAATTACAGTGTTTATAAGACGGAGGGTCAGAAAGTGGTGTAAGGTCAAAAATAAATGTCTATGTGAGATAAAGGTCCATACATTAACATGGAACGACAGTCAGCTTTGGTGATCATGGTAACAAAGAGGGAAGGTTTGATGTCAGTAATAACAGGAAGGATAGAAGAACAGGTAGATCATAAATAGCCATTGGGAAAAAAGCAAGATAAGCATTGGCCAGTCAAATTTCTGCTGCGACATAAAGCCTTTTGCTGGTGGGATTCTGTTGTAATTGTTAAGGATGCTTTGTTTTTGGGTTTCTAGCTTAATGAACAAATTAACTCAATACAGATTTTAGTTAAGCCGCGGTGATGAGTTGTTTTTCCCCTGAAAATTTTAAGCTTCTGGGCAAAATGCAATCAAAATGACCAATTTTGTCTCATTGTTAGTGAACATAATTCATATTTTCACTAAGAACCTCTGCAGGGGGTATTGCCCTTCAAAGGCCACCCTGAAAATGAAGAGATAATTAGAGAGATATGTGAAATAATACATGCAAGAAGATGATTGTTCTGTTCTTAGTGTTTATCATTTCTTACCTCTACAATCCTATTGTGGTCTGTTTAAATGCGGTTTTTCTACCAGTCCCTCAGGGACTGTCTAAGACATATCAGCTTTATGGTTGTTTGGTCTGGCTTGCGCCACAGAAATGGATTTTTTTTTTTCATAGAGAAGCGAGGTCTTTGATATGGCAGATCAATTTTTCAGAAGTGTTTTTCTTTGATAAACAAGGGCCTTTTCCTCAGCGGGTGAGCACAGGCACAGACTTGGACCTCACCCAGCGCAGGTTGGAACAAGAGCAGTCAAAGAAATTATGGAGAAAATAGAGGAAGAGAGCGAGTGAGGAAGAGGGAGGAAGGAAAGGAACAGATGAAGATGGAGGCAGCAGCAGTGAAGAGTAGAGAATAAATATTTATGTCCTGTAATGTTTCTGCATGACAGGTTCTACATTTTATTATGAATGTGCTACACCTCAACCGTGAGGAATATGCATTGAATTACACACCACACCAATAAAGCACATTATTGGATTCGGAACGAAATAGAAAGGCATGTGCAGCAAAGAAGGAAGGGAATTAATGAAAGATGAGAAAAAGATAGAAATAGAAAAAATCAAAAACAAAACTGGTGTGACGGGAGGAGCTGAGGGAGGAGATACAAACGAAGCACTGACGGGAACTGACATCTTGGGTGCAGAAAAGGGGACAATGTACATCAAGCAGGTCGCAATAGTGTACACAGGGAAAGATGGCAAAAGAATGAAAGAGAGATTTGTGGCCTGTGGAGTGAAGGGCATGAAATGAATAGAGCCAGGAGGACCAGTGGAGTGTGTCCTGAGGATATGTGCAGCTAGATCAGGGAAGGGAGTGGGCTGTGGGAACAGGGGTGGTTGCGGGACAGGTCTATAGAGCCAGCTAAGGGAAAAAGAAGAGACGGACAAGGCCCATTAACCCACCGATAGTAGCTACCAGGATCACCCAGAGAGATGCGGCAGTTTTGGATCTGCAGTAATGGGGAAAAAGAGTGAGGATGTTTGTTATGTAGAACCCTCAGTATCCCATATCTTTTTATTTTTTTGATGATTGGGATATTTTCACCACCCTTACATTTAATGAAAGCACAGATCTTCAGCTTTTTTTGTTTATCATAAAATTACTACCATAAACATCAGATATTTGACCCACAAAAACAATCATTAATTAAACTACATATCCATATAAACTGCAAGATTAATTGTAGATAAAAAAATCTTCTTCCCTTACTAAATAAATAAACCATTAAAAGCCCACAAGGTTTCCTTAAAAATGCATTATCACAAAGGAAACTCATGAAAGGTTTTTGAGAAACATGTACGGGAGGCACCTTGTTGATAGCATCACAAAAGATGAAAGTACATTTTGATTTATTAATTGCAGAAATCATGTTTTAAGTTTTACACAAGGAGTGTCACTTTTTAAGATCACAGATTCTCCTGCAGATCTAAAAGTTACCAGAGCAGAGGTCATGATGTAAGCAAAAGCTTTCTTTTATGTGTCACTTTATTCCAAATACAATGGATGCAGAGTTACTGAGCAAACTATATTCCTCAGGACCAAATGCAATGAGCTCTCCATTCATGGAGTTGGTTTCTTAATCTTTTGTAAGCTTTGGCTTAAACAATGACCAGCCTTCCCAACACTGTTGAAAGAGGTGTATCATCTTCCCTCACTGTAAATCTCACATTTGGGAAAGAATCAAAAGCCCACAATGGGATTTTAGTGAGGAAGGAGAAACATCATCATTATAGTAATGGTTTGGTCATATTTGAAGTCTTTGCTTTATTGATCCACCCATTTATCTGCAAAGAAAATCTATTCAGTGGTGGCCATTTTTTGCCCTTTTTTCTTACCACTTCTCTGAGCATTTGACACCTTGTACTGGTGGACACTTGAGGTAGCTTCCAGGTCTGAAATACCTGGGTATTTGCTGCTTCCTTTCAACTCCTTTTGTAGTTGATTTGTGGCTTTGCTATTCATTTCAACTGCATATTTTTGGGGAGTTTTGTTGACTTTTTACAACAAAATCACTGATTATGCTGTACTCATGCATCAATACTTCAAGGAATTTCAAGTGTGTTGATTCATCTGTGACAATACTGAGGTTTTTTTTTCTTATCACCTCACATTATAAGTGAGGTTGCCTGCTAATTATGCAGGAGTTAATATAAGGTATTCATCAGTGTAACAGTGTTTACACAAATGTCTACCATACTGACAATAATTAAATCAAATTAGTATTCAAGTTTCTCTGGTGTGAAGTTTAAAAAAAAAAAAAAAAAACAATGATAGGGTTAAGATAATTGATTACAGAGTTCATAGTGTAGTTGTAACCTTGCACTACATAGTGTTTAAAGGAAAGAACTTCACTCAGAATAAATGTAGAATTTTGTTCAGTAGCTGTCTACAGCACTAATTTGTAAACATAACATTTTTTCATATGATTTTAAGAGGTTAGCGCTTTCAGTCCTGAATTGATTCCTAGATATTTCTGTTTCAACTCAGTTAAAAAAAAAAATAGTAATGGGAAATCATACAGTTCAGAGGGATAGAAACAAAGGACTGAAAGGAGCACATGTTCCAAACTGACACAAATGTGATAAAGGGAGAATAATGAGAAAATAATGAAATATTGTTGATAACAAAGAGGAAAAGTTCCGTTCGCATGGGACTAATTTCTCTAAGGCGTATCGAATGATTCGTAATAATTGCAGAGCTCAGTGGTGGTTTTAATCCACAGGGAATCTGCCACGTCTACTGTTTTAATCTTCCTTGTGCCATGAAAAATGAAGGCAGCTAGTAAAGGAATCAATGAAGGCATTTTAGCTTGCTTTTTGCTTTGCTGAATTATACCGTGGCAAGGGGGAAAATTTTGAAAAACCTGCAGTCACAGTAGCAGATGTGACTGTTCAAATTAGTTGAGCAAATTTTTTTTTATGTTAATATTAAATCAAATAATAAAAGAAGATGATTTTACTATAACTTTTGCATTATCAATGTTCAACCACATCTGCAGACCTGGACTTCTAACTGACGCCTGCATTAAACTGTGTTTTGGCCCAAATGATTTGTTCAGCTTTAAATGGTCCATTTTGAAAGTTTCCAAAATGAATTTGGAGCTAATACGTGGTCTCTGTACCAATCAGTCTCAAACCTGTCTTGCATTTTTCTTGGTCTCTAATACAAGGACAATTATGCACAGGTTTTCTCATGCACTTTACTGCCATACAGCACTAACAGCAAGCACTGATGTGGGACAAAATTGCTTGGTGGCTGGTCCTGTGCTAGCCGGCCATATCAATAGAACTGTCTTCCTTGCTTCTCCTAAATGCACTCAGACAGAAACAAAGTCAGGAGCTGCAGACTGAATCCCTGAAATGGACAGCCCTGGAAGGCAGAGTGAAAGTCAAACAGTTTAGTGCAAAGTAAGTATATGGACCTCTGTCTATCTTCTCCGTTTATAGACAGTCGGGCAGGTTAATGCTGCAGTGGTCCAGAGGCCGACTAAAGTCAAGCTGGAGGAGTGAGAATGACACAGCTGGGTGCCTGCTTTCAGTGTCATCTGTCACAAAAGGGAACTATGCGAATACAAGTGTGTTGTTGTTTTTTGTTGTGTATGATCATGTTCAGCTGAAGATGCAGCAGAGAGAAAAACAGCAGAGAACAGTAGAAGACAGAAAAGCTGGCAGAACATGCACGCAATGGTGCTCTTTACTTATAGTTACAGTTCTCAGAATGGTAGAGTGGAATAATTGATGATGTAGACTTAACTATGCATCCAAATGAGTAACACTGGGAGAAAAAAAACATAAACTATAGCTGTTTCACACATAAGCTTCAGCTCTGAAATTCTCTGATATATTCTGGAGGAGCAAAATGTGAGAAAACAAATGTCAACATTTGTTCTGGACTTCTCGTGAAGATCACGCTGCCAGCTGTCCAAAGAAGTCTGGAAGATCAGCAAGTGCAGCAATGCATGTGTGTGTGCTGATAAAGTTGCTGCTTCTTGCTTTTTTCTGCTGACCAGTGTGTTGCTTTTCCTCTCACTCTTCACTTCGGTGGAAATGTTCAACACATTTCAACACAAAAACGCTCATCCGGGAACTTTATTTCAACAAGCTGTTTACAAAATACAGCATTTACATCCTGTCCTGTGTCTTATATAGGCTATTCTATCAAGAAGCCGCATAATATTTTCAGCTGTTGGACTTTTCCAGTCAAGAATCTCCTGCCATGACGTAGATGTGTGAATAGCTATGGTGAAGAAAATCCCAGTCCATTTACAGAAATTCTATTGTTCTACACATCCAAAAAAGATCTCCACCTTCTTTAGCTGAACCCAGATACCTGCTGAGCAAAACAAGTTTGCAGTATTTGTAGTTATTAATGATAAACTAAAATAGAAAGTGTAATTACTTACACTTCATCAACAGGTTCAAATGTTAATAGTTATAGTGGATCAGACTTCAATTTATGTTGTGAAAATGGACATTTGTGATGAGAAAGCCAGAAACTCATTACCCAATTACATTTCCTAAAGCTCTGAGGAGCTTTTTAGGATCGTATCACTTTACACTGATGTGAAATTACATCCTGGAATTAAATTGTTTAGGTTCATCTTTGTGGTTCTGACAATAGCATCAAGCACCTGTTTTTTTTTTGGAAACATAAATCTCAGTGAACCCAACCTGCCCAGCATCAAACAACAGATAGTCACAATTAGTTACTGGCTGGTAAACACATTTAGCAGCTAGAGCAATAAATGAATAAATAATTTATTAGGAAAACAAAAACAAAAAAGCTCTTCTCCAAGAGGGAGGACAGTCTTGAAAAAAATGCTACCATTGGTTAGTGCAAAGGCTAAATACAAAATTCAAGCAAATTCAATTCATTGGAGATGCTAGTTATCTAATGATAACTCTGCTCAAAATTAGACATCATGTTTTGGGGTTCATTTAGGATAATATAGAGAAATTGAATATAAAGAGCATTTTGAAACCATATTTAAAAAAAGTGAATATTGGTGTTGCCCACAAAAGCCAGACTGCTTCATCCCTTGAGGCTTTTTCAGTCAAAATTCTTTAAAAGAACAATCCACAAATACTGAACTGAAAACTGATATCAACAGGTCAATGGACACAAAACTAAATATTTTGTGTATATTTCAACGACAAAAAAACAACAAACTAACAGTACTTAATTATAACAAAAAGCATGCAGACTCTACTGCTCAACTAATCTCTTGGCATGTCTCGCTTAAACAGCTTGCTGTAGACAACCCAGCCAGGTCAACAAACTAATCACACTTTTAAAAAAAATCTGATATTTAAGGGTTTAGAACAAATAAATAAATAAATAAATAAAGAGGCATATTGCCCCCTGATTAATGTTGAGTTTCAGCATCGGGCTTGAATCAGCTGCTGCGTGATAGAAAAACTGTGTTCAATAGACCATAGTGTTTTCCCCCAAAATTGATAAACATGGCAGCCCCGTTCACAAATTCATTGTGAAACTGATATGTAAATGGTTTACAAAATATACTAGTGGCTGTTTATTTATTTGGGTGGTTTGCACATGGGGTGTCTACTGGAATCAGACGTATGTTCATTTTTGGAGTTGACATCTCGCAACCCTCAGTAGCAATATACTTCTGAAGGCTTCTAAATTCACTTTTTAGACCAGGTTGTCTTTGGCCCCCAAATATATTATTTCATATTAAGTTAGAGGTTGGAGCCAGGGACGTCTTTAGGATTTAAAGATGGGGGGGGGGGGTTAGCCCTCAAAGATGACATACAAAGTAACCCCTTTCAGCCAGTAGTGAAATCATGAAAACAATAAGATAAAAGCAACACTGAAGAGCAGTTATTGTAATATTGGCACAAAGCTGTGTGGGGCATAATGGAAGCATAAATGCTTGAATAGAAAAGCCACATTACATACCTAATACTACTTTCTATTCGATAACTTGCAGGTCTATTCATCCATCCATTTTCTATACCTACTTTATCATATTTGGGGGCACTCACACTCACTCTTAGAGTCAATATAGAATTACCAATTTTAATACATGTGTTTTGGACAGTGGGAGGAAGTCACGCATGCTCAGGGAGAACAAGCAAACTTCACATAAAAAGGCACCAGTCAGAGGCAACTAGCTACCACACCACTGAGTAGCCTGTCACAGGTCTAAAGAAAGGTAATTACACTGATTGTTACACTGTTGATTAATTGAACCAGGATATAATTTTGTTCAGTAGTGTATAACCCAATAAAAAATTGAAATCTCATAATGAAATTTGACTAGATGGAAATGTAGAAATGGATCAAATTTTATATTTACTCTTTCTAAACTGTCTTCACCTCATTATGGCCATAAAAAGGAATTAAATGCTCTGCTCTGTGAACCAAACCTATCTTGTGTGCAGCTGTTCACTGTCTGGGCCTTGTGGCTTTATTGCGTAAACCAAACCCACTAGTGGATGGGGTTGCTTCTTCTATCCCTGGATCTGTCTAGTCTCTTTCTCAATGCATCTGTTGCACCTTCTCTATCTGTCATGTGAAACACATCATCTGTATGCCACTGAGTTAAGTTAACTTGCAACAAAAACAGTAAGAAAACTTTTCTCTTTCTTTTTTCCATCAGTTTGGTCATATCTTAGCTCCTTGAAGATTTATCCGTACCAAAGTAATTACCTCTAAATCTTTAATATTCAGCTTCCCTTTCAGAATGTGAAATAAAATTGGCTCATAAAAAGGAAAAAAGTCAATTCAGCAGAGCAGAATGCCAAAAAGTCACTCATAGTCATAGGCACATAGGCACTATGTTTTATTATTTAAGCAATTCCCCATTTTTATTTGTACTTTCTTTTCCTTTTTTCGATGGCAAGCTTCAAACCCAGGCCATCCTATGTCACTCTTCTTTTTCTGCCTATAACACAATATAACCCCCTCTTCAATTTATTATCAGGAGTGTGAATGACTGCTTGCTGAGCGACTTACAACCTGCAATGTTCTTTTTCTTCATTTTATTGTGATGGTAAGAAAGACAAACCTCTGCAATGAAGTGTTAAAGCTAATCACAGCTCAATTTGCTCTCAGCATCGTAGGTGAGATTAAAACACTCATTGTGGCTCAAGTATGCACTTTTACAGCTTAAGAATTAAAACTACACAACTTAAAACTTCATTTTTTGATTTGATTGATAAAAATTTCCTGCTGACCATACATATCAAGAGAAGTTAAATTTATCTCTATAGCACATTTAAAATAACCTCGGCTGACCAAAGTGCTAAACAGTACCGACAATAAAAACAACATAAGACAACAATAAAACAAAGATAAAAAACACTCATATGCAAATATAAAATAAGAAATAAAATGAAACTTAAAAGGTAAGCAATAAAAAGGTTTAAGCAGGCCAAAGATAACCTGCCCAACTGGAATATCGAAGGGCTTTTTCCCAATTAGAAAATGAGCAGCAGCATTTTGAATATTTTGAAGCTTCTTATCAATAGACTTGTCAAGACCGTCATAGTAACAGTAATCGATTCAGAGATAAAAGAATGGATGACTGTCTCTAGCTGAGGTCAAGGGAGGTCCTGACCTTAGTCAAGAGTCTCAGGTGAAAAAGCTTATTTTGATCATTTTAACTTAAAATCAGCATCAAAGATAAAACCCAGGTTTCTTGCAGAAGAAGTACATAAAAAACGGAGGTCTCCAACGGCACTTTAACAATTATCTAGAAAAGTTTGGTTTCCAAAACAATCTCAGTTTTATTCTTGTTCAGGCTGTGGAAGTTCTTGACTCTTGTCTTATCTATTGCTCTTCTTTGGCTCTCCTTTGTTTCCTCTCTTCCTCCGATAATGTCTTCTAGCATTTCTTTGCTGAATCCGCCGGTGTGTGTTCAATAGTAAGGCATCCGCAAAGTGAAACTCAGCAGGCAGCGTCCCGGATGTGAAAGTTGTATAATGCAGTTTCTCAGCCGCGGGTCGCTGCTGGGCCATGACCATTCTAGAAATGCATATAACAAAATGTAACTGTGTCATCAAGCAAGTCCGGAAAGCAGAGTTTTAAGGCCCAAAAGTTATATAATGGGCCTTTAACAATCTTTGAAAATATCCAAAGAATCTTGAATCTGGTCCTTTTTCCACTTCTTTTCTGCATGTCTTTAAGTGCTTGTATTTGAAGAGTGCTACGGTATCCAGGATATTACTGCAGGTGGAGTTAAAAAGGTTCGGTAAGGTGTCAATGTCACGACTGCGATCATAGTCCTGGTGTGCACTGAGAGCAAAAGCTTCAGAAAAGTGCGCTGTACTTGAAGGGGTAAGAGTGCGAGTCCGGTGGGCTGGAGTGGAGGGTTTGATTGTATGTGGCAGTGTAATATTGAAGAGGACAGAGAAATGTTCCAACATGTGCCAAAATAGTTTGTTGACCATTGGGTTTGGTACAATAACAGTTTTTTCCCCTTCTTTCATTCTTATACAACTGCATGCGTCCCTGCAGGGAGTTTAGTCTGTCAGAAATGCTACTTAATCTGTCTATCTCTGTTTGAGGAGACCTTTTTCGCCTCCATCACTGCTGCACTGAGAGACATTTTGTTCTGACTACAAAAGCTTCTGTGTGCATATTTTCTGTTTTTCTTTCATTGAACGTCTTCTCTCTTTTTTTTTTTTGCTCAGGGCATTGTATGACATTTTGCACAGTGTGTTGCTGACAGTCTGTGACGTTTAGGTGAGGATTCACAATAGCCCTGCAGGTCACTTTAATTTATTACTAAGCTCAGATTGCAGTGAAATATACTTCAGAGCTGTTAATGTGTCACCTGTGTTGTCAATGTTGAGCTCAGTCAGATGGCTTGAGCTCAACAAACAGTGAGGATGGAAAGTTTTTAGACTTTTAGAAACTCTCTGCATTCTATTTTATGTCAGACTCACCTTAAAATCTATTCCATCTATTCTTTTATTCATTTGTCTAGACACAATACTCGACAATGGCACAGTGAAAAAGGTATTTTGAGTGTTGTGTGCATTTATAGTACATATAGGTATAGACTTTATCCAATGCCCTTGCTGCCAAAACCTCTGTTTGTCTATACAGACAGATTTAGTAAGCCTATTGGTGGTTTCTCAGCTCCTCAGTAAAAGTTTAATGTCCCTGTCGGGCAATTTGTTTTCCTAGCCAGTTGTCCACCACACACGATACAGAGCAAACAACAAACAGCATATAAGATACATCTAGCTTGACTATCAACATTTCCACTATGAATCAGGTGAAAGAGGTTGTTGGGAATGATGAAATGTTATCTTATTTCAAAGACTAAGCGCAGACTTATCAGAAGACAGTCTGTTTCTAATAGTGCTGTCTTTAGACAGACTAAACTGAAACCAAAATCAAAATCTGGCATTTAAAGGATATTTCAGGTTAAGACTACTGAATGTTCTTAAGACACAACCCTCTTTTTAAACAGATGCTGAAGGTCATTAAGAGAAGCGGCCGTATCCTTGCAACACATCTTGACCATTTTAGTTTGTTCTTGCTTTGAAAATTAAAACAGCAAGTCATGCTCAAAGAAATAACACATTCAATAAAAACAAATTCAAACATTTTCAGACGTGATCTGGTCTGTGGGGCTATATTGGTACCTTTAATTAAGAATGTATCTCTTTGGTGTGGTCTTCAGTTCAACTGGTTGAGCAACCATCCCATGTACAGCCAGCCCTGGTTTCAATCCAATCCTGGAGCCCTTCTCTGCTTGTCACATCCCCTTTTCCTGTTAAGCTACTGTCAGATAAAGGCCAATGGAGCCCAAAAAATCCCTAGAAAAAAATAAGCAATGTAGCTTCTCTTTGAGAGCAAGCTTCCTTGTTCATTACAGTCAAATATTGTACTCCTCTCCATCAAACTCAGCTTATAGTCTTATATTAGGCCTCTTAACTGCATCATAGTAAATCCACCATAATGTGTCAAAGTTTACAGTTAAAAAGGAAAAGCATTAAATGCATGATAATAAGTAGCCTTGGGTGGGAGTAACACAAACCAGTTACCTAGCTACCTTCAGTGCCCTGCCAGGATTAGCACCTCCCTGGACACACATAGTTCATGGAGTCTGAGTGCAACTCATTTTTGGTCAATTGACATTGTATATGCTGCCCACTCTTTTTGAGTTGTCGAACTAAACTTAATTAATCTCATGTTGCTTTCTCTGCCAAATAGCATTATCCCCACAGATATGGGGAAAGAACAGGTGTCAAATATTCGATACATATCAATAAAAGTAACGTTGAATCAAATCTGTTATGATGACTATATTTACTCTTGTATATCTAGAAGAGCTGTGTGTAATCTGGCTCAACCATGAGGGATCTTGATCTCACTCTGCTGTCTTGCCTGAGACAGATGATGTGCTTTGTATTCTCTATGGACCAAAAACACCATTACTGGTAAGGATGCAAAAGCATAGCTGTCATTTACACTGGGGACAATTAGAACATTTCCCCACACCTTATTAAATGACTAGTTGTCTTTTGAGGAAGTAAATTTACAATGCAATGTAGGCACAAAAGACACTAATGCAGAGCAGGTGAGAATTTGTGGAAAGTACATCTCCCTCCAGTGTATGCAGATGCAACAACTACAGTAAAGTACTCTTCTGGGAGTGAGTTATAATAGTGAGTGTAAATGTGTTTGGATAAGCTCAGGCTGAATCATCATGGTATTAGGAGGCCGTGTATTGTGTTCACTGCTGCAGAGGAAATAAAGTTTGTGTGTGAGAGCTGCTGCAACATGTTGCTACCATTATCAGGAAAAGGTAACAATCCTCACATATATTATTCAAACCTGATGCTTAGATTGAGTCAGGACTGGAAAAAAATTAAACTCTTGTGAATTCTTCCTTACTAGGATTAAAAGATAAACAGGACTGAAACAAGAAAGAGATCTGTTGTCACTATAGCTAGTGGGTTTTTTTTTTTGTTGTTGTTCTTTTTTGCTTTGTTTTTATTTATGAACATAAACTAGCAAAAAGCTGAAGATAAAAATAATAACAATTTGAAAAACAAGAGGTCGTGGTTTTCATTATCAGTTTTATAACTTATAGAATCCACTCAACACGAATGAGTAAAATAGCAACATTCCTGAATGCATTTGGAAGTTTTACGATTTGTTTATTTCAATCAGCTGACGATAAAAAAAAACTGGGGGTCTGATTTTGCGGCTGATTATGTCTTCTTTATCGTGAAATTGCTACGTATTTTTCCATCCATTAATGTATATATTTTACAATTGTCATGGGATTAAATGGAACAGCTGAAGGAGCTCTCAAAGTTGCTTATCAAATCAGTTGCAGGTGTTTCACAATTACTGCATGTATGATAAGTAACTGTAGATCAGATTTACTGATGATCCCACACTTTTATGTTACATTTTTCTTTCTGTTGTAATCATGTACTTTGATGTTTTTCTGGTCCCCTTATAATATCTTAAGTCACATGTGTCGAAGATTGATTACAAGCCCTTAGCTCACCTTACTCCGCAGGTTTTAACATAAAGAGTAATGCCTACTAAATATGATTACTAATTATACTGATGCTGAGGTAATTCCATGGTACATTTAATTTAATGGAGATGTTGCAAGGTAGATAGGAGTTTGTGTTTTATGATTTCAAATCTAAAAACAGAGGCATGGCACCAGTGGGTACTGTCTGTTGCAGAATAGAAGGATTTAACAAGACGAAACTAAATTTGCTGTATAAGACAAAAGGGAATTAAATCAAATAAAATGCAGGTCTAGAAAAAGTATAAGAAAAACTAAGACTGAGAATGGAAAAAGAAACAGCAGACAAACTAAGAGATAAAGGGAGAAACAAGAGTTTATACACACAAGGTTGACCGGAGAAACAAGACACAGATGGGAACAATCAAGACAATCACAAAGGAGAGAAAAAGATAAGCACAGAAAGTTAGACAAGACAAGGCACACTAGAAAAATACACCTTTAAAATGAATCAGAAAATAACTGTAATAACTAATCTTTGTTAAACAAATGATTTCTACCCTATGAACACAAATGTACAAGATTGGATGTATCACGAGGCATCTGTGGGTATGGAAGCAACACCCTCCACGGAAAAAAAGGGCAGATTTACCAGGGAACCGAGCCTAGCAGGGAAACACGTCTCACTTGGATGGAACACCAGCAGTGCATCTTGAAGCTAAGCTTTTGGAAGCAAGCAGCCGCCCAGAAGTAGTGCCTCAAGCCAGAATTATACTCCTCCACTCTCTGAGCCAATCTTAACTGTGGGGATATGGACACGTTTGGCCTCCTTAGGGAGGGATCAGCGTCTGACACCTGCTGCAGTCTGGGTTTACAGGTGCATGTTGTCCCTTCAGGGCATTAGTTAGTAGCTCAGACCAATTTCCAGAAGTGGGGCCTGGGAGACACAGGGATGAATCAAACTCAAGTTAAGAGTAATCTTGATAGATTTTAGGACATAGGTCATCAAATCTATGGTGTTAGGAAAGCATTTGACAAGTTTGCAAAGGTTTGACAAAACAACACACCTTGCTTGTAGAGGGACAAACACTGAAATTATTTGAAAAGATTTTCATAAAACTGAATGCTTGTCTGAAAGAATGTTATATAAATCCACTGCAGCCTGAGGAGTAATTTATATTATTTTCTCCTGGAAATAATGCTCCTATTTCAACCATATCATTTCTGACACAGCACAATCAGCAGAGCACTGGGCCAATAAAACTCAAATGCCTACAAAAGAACATTGCCAAACAGGGAAAACCTTGAGGAACTTTTTAATATTGCTGCTTGTTTTTCCTGTGAGAAACGTTGCACTTCAACATGAGGGCCATATTTGTGTGCTGCCTTCTGCCAGTGTCACTTTTCACACGTGGAGCTCAACTCACCCTCTTTTTAATCTTGAGCCCAATTATAAGCTGTGATTGTGTTTGTCAAGACCTCATCCTCGAAGAAGAAGAAAACAAAACAGAAAAATCTAGGAAGTCTGGGAGAAGTTAAATTCTCCCCCTTTTTTTCTTTGCCCAGAAGACAGATCTGGAGAGGATTTCTGCTGTGGCAGTGTTTTTTTTTTCCAAAGCACTGGGGAGAAAAAAAGAGGACAGAACAAGATCTGTGAACAGGCTGCACTTTCCCATGGAGGGGATTTCCAAAGGTCACAGTGCCCATTCACACTCCAATTTACATTGATCAGTGTTCCCCCCCAGTTGTTTATGCAGCAGGAGTTTTGCCCAGAAACCCCACCATAAATCAACCCCAGATCTAATCCAGCATCAAGAAAAATCTAAAACCCCTTTTTCACATGAACTTAGTTGCACAGTCTCAGCGAAGGCTTTTCCTTGATGTATTTCTTTGTGTTGTAAGAGACCATTTGGTTTTCTTTCCCCAAGTTTAGTTTGCAGTTGATGCAGATCAAAGCATTACACATTTCACAAAGAATCAAGCTGTGAATCCCAGCGGTCACTTGAAAGCACAGACAAAATATATAAATAAATAAGGAAGATAATTCTACTTGACACGTATTCAGTCAGTTTGTGTTTCAGCATAGTAAAACTATTTGTCTAATATAAATATTCCTTGTTTGACTATAGGGTGAAGGGAATAATTAATAAAAATAACTTATTGAGTGTAGTCCTTTATTCTATTTTGTCTATGTTTCTCCTTTTTTTGTTTTCCTCTTGGAGCTTTTCACCTGTTTATCCAGCGTGCTGGATATTAGACTTTAGAGTTCACCACAGCTACTATAGCTGAATATACTGTACATAGGCAACAGCACAAAAACCCATGTTAATGAGAAATGTGGACGACGGGTGATGGAGTTTTCCTGTCATATATGTAATTATCAGCAACCCATAGCCAAATTACTCTCTGCATTTTTGTGATATTCTGTATTTCATACAAAAAAAAAACCAAAACTGACAGTTGTCTGAACTGACACGTAACAAGTACTGTAACTGACTTGCAGCCAAAGCTTGAGACTGTTCATCTGTTGTGGTATGTAGTAACTAATAGAAGCCATTTGTTGTACTATGACATGATACATTATTGTGATCATAGCAGTGCAAGAAATGAATGGTTTTGTAGTTACCTTGGCAACTAAACTTTGTGGAAAAGTCTCATGCAGTTGTCTGATTGGGCAATGGAAAACAAATATGATGTCTTCATTTATTTTTTGGTGTTGAAAACAGCTTTAAGCCCTGCGATGGACTTGTAATCTATCCAGGGTTTACCCACCCTTTCACTTGCTGGTGGCCATAGGCTCCACCCCCCTCATAACTTTGAAGCAGGTATAGAAAATGGATGAATGATTTTTAGATAGAAATATTAATACATAATACAAAATATCAATAGAAAATATAAATACATTCTTCTGTGGATAAACTACGCGCCTCTGAAGTTAGTATTGTCTCGTATATTGGTAATTAGGAGTGAAAAAATCCTGCAGCAAATCAGATGCAACAATTTAAAAAGTTTTATTACCCTCGATTTGAAATTTGAATGGGATTTAAAGGCTTTCTTTCAGCAGATTTATGAACATCAATCCTTTTTTTTTCCATTTGGAATTTCTAAATGAGTATTATAGTTCGAAATGAACTCTTTCAGTTATTTTTGGGCAAATGGCCTCAAATTTTCTTTAAATTCTTCTTCTTATGTGATGAAGAATTCATTGTTCAGTCAATAGCATCAAGCTGGTCTGTCAGATCAAGTGTCTGCTTGTTCAAATATACCTCACGGTTTGCTGGGGCCTGAAGAGTTTGTATGTTTTCCCTGAGTCTGCATGGATTTTCCCAAGTTGGTCTGGTTTGCTCTCACAACCCAAAGCCATGTGTTTAGGTCTATTGCATTAACCCTGAAATGGACTTTAGGGTGTATTCCACCTCTCTACTAGTGCCAGCAGTCCATCACGGCATGGATGTGTTGTATATCTGGAGCCAATTTAATGAAAATTCACTTTTCATTTGCAATAACACAAATGTAATAACACCATCATTATCTTTTTACAGAGTGACTTTGTTTTAAAAAAATTCCAGAGAAAGTGGCCTCCTTCTCCTAACAGGTGTCTCACTGCCATTGTCAAACACAAAACTAGATTATCCTGAAGGTGAAGCAATTTTGCAAATGCATGATAATGAGATTCATGCTGAGTTGCAAATCTGTTTGCATCAGAAATGTCAGTGAACTACGGTATAACAACATCTGCTGGCCTGTCATGACAACTCTATCAAAGAAGACAAAGCATCCATTCTCAGCAGTCAGTTCCACTGTTCCACGTGATTTGAGTGAAAAAAAAAAAATTGCAGTTTAAAAAGTACCACCTAAAACTTGGGCCAGAACATCTGATTAGACATGATCAATGTGCAGCGAGCAAGAGCGATATTGAGGAAGGTCAGTGGAGATGAAAGAGAAAGCTGGAGGGGCAGAGAGATGGATGGATATCCGCTGAGTGACTGAGATGCACAGCGACAGGGACGGACAAGCTCAGGTGCGGGTGATGTATCACTAATTGACACCGTCATAAAGCCACATCAGCACTTAAGTGCTTGACTCAAAGCGTATTGACAAATGTTCCCTCATGTTTTCTAAGGTTAGGATGTGTTTAATTAATGGACAAAACAGGGGCTATATGTAGGAGAATTTAGCAGGGGCAGGGCAGAGGGGATGAGCAAATTTTACACAAATTGCAGAGAAGCTTGGCAGTGTCTACAATCAATACATTAATTACGGCGGTGTGTGATAATCATGCAGAGATGTTGGTGACGGCCCAACTTTGATTAATGATTTCACTGGGAATCAGTCCAAGTGAAAAGCAAATGTGCCAGAACTGTGACACTGACAGTATAGCATATCCTGTATACGGCTGTTTAAATGTCTATTGATTGACCGTGGTAAATGGGTTAAAACGCATGCTGCAAAATGAATGGCAGGGCCATATACAGTCAAATATTTAATTATGTTTTCCATTCCAAATAGCATCCCCATTAGGTAAAAATAATCCTTGTTAAAAGCCCTGAGTTAACTTTCAGGAATGCTTCATCTGTTTCGAAGTAGGTTTCATACATTATAAATGTCTCGCCATCGTGTTGAAACTCTAAATACTTCAACTGTGCAAAGAAATTATTGCATTTCTGGAAGTCTCTCCTTCACTGCGAAATTCCTGCTCTTTTCCTTTCTCTCTGTTTCTTTCCTCCGAGAGCATTACGCATCCAGAGGAAACCTAAGAAAAATGCAGGATGGCACAGATTGATTATAGGTCCCTCCTTATACACTGGAGACCGGCACGTTGTAGGGATGTTGCTGAGTTTTGAAAGGAAATGGATAAATCTACCCGCATATGCTTGTGTGATTGCACTGCACAAACAGCTGACTGCAGCTTGTTTTAAAATGGTTTTACATCTACAAACCGACGAGAGGGTTATAGTGATGATGAGTGTGTATGTTTTTGTATACATCTCGAGCTGTCAAACAAAAAGCTGCCTTTGTTATTCTTTTCCTATCAATCACATATTCAACAATTCACCTTCAGGAATAAACAGTTTCCAAGCAACTGCTCACTGCTTTAGAATTGAGAAGCAAACGTCAAAGAGAAGGACGAGAACCCAACTCATTCATGTGCACCGTATTAAATAGCTTCTCTGACATAGGTTGAGGGTTAAGCTAAAGAAATCAATACTTGCCCTCCAATGTTATTACATAATGAAGCAGCACTGAAGCAATAGTATGCCATATTTAGTGCACTGATTGCTGATTCATCAGTCAGTGGATGAGTTTCTTAAAAGACCTTTTTAAAATGTTAACTTTCAATGTTTTGAAAAGCAGCTAAAGGCAACCACATATGGCATCTGTCAGATATACATTGGATTTTTCATTAAGCTGCAAACCAAAGTCAATATGGTGCTTACATGTTTGGAAAGCTTGCCTTTCTGCTTTGAAATTTGCTCCATGTGTTGCAACAAAGCACTTGGCAGAGCGATGGATTCTTTCCCTCAATTCAAGTTATCTTACTCTGAAGTTGGAGGATTACACCAGTCCTTTTGCCCACAGTCTCCAGCCTGTTTTTAATCTAGAAGGTTTATTGCAGTCAGGCTTGTCGCAAGGTGTCAAAGAGGCCCTCTGTAAAAATATGAGATGCAAAGCCCGTGTTCAAACTCGTGCACTCACACAAATCATATTTACATGGAGAGAACTGTAAGTTCTCTTCTGCATGTAGTGTCAGTAGCCTATTTTTTTAAGAAGTAATGAAACCATCAGAGAAGATGTAGACCCAGCTATGATTTTACTCTTATAGCCTTTTAAATCAAAATCATCAGCTTACATACATATTTTGGATTATGTTTCAAAGTGGTCAGTAAATGCAACTGTAAGTTACATTAATATCTAATGAGACTATTAAAGAATGGCAAGCAGTGTGTAACAGACAAAACATTTCACCCAAGTAGGCTAGAAATTACAGCAGCAGGTATTCATTGCCCATGCTCTGCCCTGTAATGCACCTCAAACATAAGTTAGACTGACTTTTTTTTTTTTTTTAACTCATATAAGAGTGGCACGGTGTCCATTCGGCATGGAGGTAGACATTTTAACTTCGATCAAATTCACTATCTGTGGTTCCAGTGTGGATCTTGTGGGCAGTGGCTTTAATTGGTTCCTCTAAAATAATCTCTTTAAGCAGCCTGTCACACAGGAAACACACCTCTTTATGTCCTGAGTTTTGGATTTAGACGTGGGCATCTTCAAGGACTCATGAAGCACCGAGTTCTGATTGCAGGAGCACATGAAAGGTGATAACAGTTATACTTCTACTGAACTGTTCTACTGAAGACTCTGTCTGAATGGATTAATAAAGTTGTATCTATCTATCTATCTATCTATCTATCTATCTATCTATCTATCTATCTATCTATCTATCTATCTATCTATC
>JBBBVU010000006.1:7419118-7437637 GCA_037177055.1 Atherinosoma microstoma
ATCTATCTATCTATCTATCTATCTATCTATCTATCTATCTATCTATCTATCTATCTATCTATCTATCCATCTATCCACTTGCACTGCCTGAGATCACAAGGCTATCTTTAGAAACGGTTTCACTAAAGACCTTCATTTATTTGCTTAAAATGAAATACATTTACAGGTTTTCTTTAACCAAAACTATGGACAGCCAACATTTCTTTGTTTGGTTATATTTGATATCAGGTACCCTAAGCTCACTGCACATCTCTGATTGGTTAAAGAGAATATTCCTTGTCTTCTTTACCTTGTCCTCTGAAAAGAAAGATGTTTCCAAATCTGTGTGAACACACTCCATCCACAGTTTGTTGCACATAAAACAAGAAGATGCATACGAGTGAAAGGATGAATAAGAAACATGTTTTAAAGCACTTGTGATCATGGATTAGTTTAGTTTGGTTTGTTTAAATATAGGTATATGTGCTACCCATTTACCATTTTTAACATCTGTGTGTGCACATCCATGTGAATGAATAATGATCTTTTATGAGCAGTTTATAATCTGACAAAACTCTTTTTTCTTTTAGCTATGTCGATCCTCAGAAGACATCAAACATCCCTGTAGTTGGAGCCCTTCACACACTCCTTGTGCTGTACACAGGATCCACAGCATCACATGGTACCACATGGTGCGATGGTGATCCCACCCATGTTAGGGGAGATACAGCAGATATGCAGCAGGAAAAAAAACAACAACATGGCAACAGATGAAAAATTGATTGCTTGTCTAAACTCTAATACATTCACTATAGATCATGAGGTGTGTTAGTATCGACAAAATAAACGCTGTTAATAGCACATTGATTTTGAAACTTTTTCTTATCAATAGCTACGTTTACATGGACAAATATTTAATCTATCTGATTTAAATCACTCTGATCAGAGATTCCAGCTGACATGTTAACATGACACATTTTTAATCTGATTGGGCATTCAGTCAGATCAAAAGTGCTCCATGTAAACGTAGGTTGTTCATTATCATCATTATCCGTACTTCTAAAAAGAGCCATAAAAACGATCCATAACACTGGTTACAAAGATCATAAGAATCCATTTACTTACAATTTTAAACATAAAAATGAACACATCTGGTTCAATTTCACACAACACAAATCATGTATAAGGCAATAAGTCTCTCCCAGAACCCCCTTTTTTTACAAAAAAAAATGAAATAAATAAAGGAGTTAGGATAGGAGATAGGATTTAAATATGAAATATCTCCATATCCATACTACTTTGAAAAGGTATTGCATCTCAGTTTGTGAAGTGAAATTGTAGAACGAACTGAGTCAGAATCTAAATGAAGCAATGTCCAAGCATGATCAAATGCAAAACGTGGTCAAAGAATATGGTTTTTGCAAGCTACAGGGAAGAGGAGGGGGAATTGCACTTACAATTTATTTGAAAATATATATTGAGAAGGCTTGCTTTTATTCAGTTTTTCTTGGTCACTTATATAATTGAATATTAAACCCTGCTAAGTAAATGACATTCTGCAATTGTTGCTATATTTGCAAACTCACTTGGACTTTACAATTCCAGTATGAAATTTACATAGAATTTCACTGGCCCTTGGGGTGTCACATGACTTGAATGTGCTCTTTGTGATTCTGACTGGTAATCTGTTTACTCTGTCAAAATCACCACAGCTCAGCTCTGTCCCTGTGGGCACAGTTCTTTGGCTTGCCCAGTTGATAAATGTAATTAGTTATTTTGCTGCCAGAGCAGTTCTGTCACATATACATACGATATAACAAAAAAATGTCCCTCTAAATATGCAGTGAGGCTTTCTGTATGCATGTCATTGATTCAGTGTGAGTAAACTGCCACTGTTGTTGCCCATTACAGACATATGTGGTTTTGTTAACTGCGGCACAACAGCTGGTAAAACACAAGGTATGCAACCTGTTTTCATGACAGATGTGAGTGTTAAATTTAATCACATATGGACATAAAAGTAAATTACATATAAAATGCATTAGTATACATCAGAATCATACTTGGATGCAAACATTTTGATTGGAAATCTGTCTTCACACTACTCTGTATCAGCGCTAATGATCTGATGGCTGCCAACATGACATGTATGCAAGGCAATGAGTCTGCCACAGAGAAGCTTAATAACACCAACCACTTTCAGTCAAGACATTGTTCTCCAACTCAACTGAGGTTTCAAAATACAAGAACAGCAAAGGAACCCAGTTTGTGATGAGTTGCAGGGAACACAGAGCAGGATATATAAAGAATGAGATTGGTATTAAAAGGGCAAAAGATAGATCTGAGTAGGATTAGATGAGATTGTGTGAGAGAACTGTAGAATTGCACCAAAAATAAGAAATGCCGAATCAATTTTGGAAGAAATGAGAAAGATTGATTTGTCGTTGAGACAAAGAAAATAGGAAAGAGAGCAGGTGTGGGAATAAAGGGGGAAGGAAAAGATAACAGAAAAATAGACGTCACTTATAGGTGACTGGAAGTCTGAGGAGAAACTGACAACATGTCAAAAATTTCAAACAGCTTGGAAGCTGGAGAGTACTGTCAAGAATGATATCAAAACATTTTCTTTCATTTAAATCTTGGTGGAAATCAACTTTTTCAATTTTAACCTGCCCATTTATGGGTTTTTTTTCTCAATATGATGGAAGAGAAATCACAAGTGAAAACAAGCTGTCATCACCATACCAAATCACTGAAACCACATAGTAATGAAAAACTTAGGGATTCAAACCTATTTGAACCACCAGAAGGAAACAAGGTGTATTTAATATTGAGCATTTAGGAACACATTATTAGCTGTTTGCAAACACTAAAGTTTAAAGGCTCATATCATCTGGTTTTCACTTATTTGAAGACATGCATCACTCAATTTGGATTTTTTTCCAGGGCTCTGTGAACAGAAAGGATTCTCAATTTCATTTTTCAAATTCAATTTGTGTCACTTCAGTATGTGGTCTTAAATCTGCCTTTCATCTGGAACATAGCTATGTGACATGAGTGAGGTCACACATATTAGATTGCATGCTGCTTTTTGCTGACACATGCTCTGAGTGTTGTCGCATAAACCTGCAGCACTTTTGCAGCACTGCTAGCAATAGCTGCTATAAGATCAGAAGCTAACCTGCTAGTGTTTATTGTCTTTCACAGTCTTTTCCTGTTTAGCTGGACAAATGTTGCCATCTTCATCCACAAGATATCTGCCATATCTACCATTTCAGAATTGTCTGTCAGTCTAATCTCACTAGTGGTCTCAGAAGTATGAGGGCTTCTAGTTGTTGGTAGAAATTATGCATATAAATGGTAGGTAGTGTTTTTGCTTACCCATTCAGTAAGCAGTCATGTTCAGATGAAATGCAAGACACTGGTAGATATGATCTGGAACTTTAAATCTGATCTGTATTGGATCAAAATTGTATTAAAATATTTCTAGTCTGCTTTTGTGCGCTTGGCTCATTCTACTCTGGGCTGAGGCATGTGCTGTGTTCACTACTCTTAAGGTAAGTCGTGTAAGTTTGTTAAAAAAGTTGTTAAATGTTGCAAGATGAAATTAGTCTATTCACCAAACTGGTTCTGCTCCTTTCATACAATTTATGCTCTGGTTTAACACAACTGAATTTTCTTTAATAATTTACATGTAAGCCTGCAGTTGTTTTCAAAGACAAGCACCTGGTCTGCACCACTAAAATCCTGATTTTATAACAGCAATGTCCTCTGACAAAATCACCTATGTTGAATAAGACCAAGGTTGTTCTCTTATTTTAGCTATGTTTGAATGTGAAATGATATAAATAAGTAAGCTTAGAAGGAACACAGTACCCAGCCTCCATCTGGGAAGCAAATCTGAAGATATTTGCACATGAACTGCTCAAACACATCTCCATGCAGTTGTGTAGTCAACTGAAAGTCTTGTCTGTCACTCACTGAACATGGAGAAGATTGAGGAGTACATTAGGGACTTATTTACTGAAAGTAGCCAAAGTTTGTCCAAAACTTTGCTCGATTTTTTTGCAAGATGTTTTTTTGAAAAGTTGTTGAAGTGGAGGTGAAGTGGAGCTCCGTGCATACAAAATGAGACAAACTTGTAAAGTTATACCAAGGTCATTTTTAAGGCACGAAGAGATTATTTTCATGGGAAATGTTTTTTATACTAAATGTAATTAAAAGGGATGAATTTTAGGAGTTTAGAGGACTTCTTTGAAGCAGATTTTTCACTTTGTCATTCAAACATCAGTTACTATATTTTGTTAATTTTCTATTTCCTTTTCTTATTCATCAATCCATTTGTTCCCATGGCAGTTATCTCTCCCAAGCGGTCTTTCTGATGAATGAGAATCTCAATAGCTTAATTCACTCCTCTGTGCAAAGCTGATGAACTGTGTGCACACAAAGCAGCCCATGTGCTGCTTTGTCTGTTTGACACAGTGTCCTTGTTTGATTTTTAATTTTCTTAAACACAGGATCCTTGGCAAAGCAGTTAAGAGATAATAGTCGAAAGTTTTATGAATGTTTCCATTATATTGAAATTGTGAATGATTGATTGTAATCAGTGTTGATAAAGCTATCAACATAAGGCTGAAACTAGTGTAAAATACATCTCTTTAAGCAGTAACATAGAATTACTGTTCTTAATTCTGACAAATACCATTATCATTACTTTGACCTGAGCTGACGGTCACTTCTTTAGACTTGAATGCGTTTGCTGAATTTGCTTTTGCAACTGCGAGAGCTATCTGTTTGTCCCTGGCCTTGTTCGTTCATCAACCATATCTTTACCACAGGCAAAAAGCAAGGTTCCCATCCTCATTAACCTCCCTGCTTTTCTCCAGCTCACTTCAGGCCAGCTCCACCTTAAGCTCCACTCATTACTGCTGCATCAAGCTGGGGAGGCGGAAACTGAAGTAACACAGAAGTAAGAGCAAGAGAGAAATAGTCATCTGGAGATGGGAAACTGTCATAATGGGTGTGAGACAGGGAAATGAAAAAGAGGTTAGAAACTACAAAAAAAGAGAGAAAAAAATCAAAGACAGGTGGAGAGAAGAGGTGATTCACTTTATACAGTTTAATGAAAAAAGGATAAAAGAGACCGAGCGACAGAGACGACTGGGGCAGAGAATCCATTAGGGAAGTCGGAAGTGGCTAAGATGATGTGTGAGCCAGTCATAAGCAGACATGCTTAAAGCTTTAAACTGCAGCACTTGGGATGCTAATCCATGATTGATATCCACCTTCAGAAACCTGTAATTCATCAATGCCATATTTTTGTTGGCTTCAGATTACCAATTCTCAGAGCATCTCTGAGTAAAGTGCTTCACAGCCTTGCCGATATTCTCTAAATATTCTGACTGCTGTTGTGCAACCTTCTGCTGCTGTCTTAGCTGAGTCAGAGTTCAATAATCCCCACAAATACACAATTGATTAATGATTTGCTGTTTAAGATGCAGCAGTTATGGATACATATGGATGCAAAAGCAGTCTTGATGATAAAGAGGCTTTTTGTTTTCTTCCTGCCACTCAAACGTTCTGGGTTTTTGTGTCTAAGATCAACAGGATATGTAGATGATTAATGGTATAAGGAATTTCTCTGAAGTGCTATCATTAAGAATATGTTAATTGGTAAGAGTTGGCTTGAGGATTCAGAGGAAAAATGTATCCTTGGACAGAAAGAAAATCCAAATTTGCAGTCAAAGTCTTGTCATGGCCAGAAGGCAAACAGCGGATGCTAAGTAGGCTAAGGCATTGGTGTGATATGAAACGTGACCATCTGGTGTGACATCAGCCTCCCCAAGTAAAGCAATTATGTTGATGTTCTTGTGTCATTGTACTTCAATAACACATGCCAGTGACTTAGATCTGGAAAGGAAGACCATTTCAATGGTGGAAAATTGCAAAGAACAGAGAAATAAAATGGAGGAAAAATTGCAGTTGCATTCTAAGAGCCATACAACAGAGGGGTGAAAAAGAGGAGAGATAGTGTGAGGCAGCAGACATGATTAAATTCCAACATCTATTAGTGCTCGGCTCATGGCTTTGATCTGGCTTGAAGGCCAAGCTCTCTGACGTGCTCAGGCCCCATTCACTTCTTAAAAGGAGACTCTTCCCATGTCTTGTTTCATCATATACTAGCCATCATTCTTCACCTGCGGGGAAACCACATCCATTTGCATGAACACACTTACTCCCACCCACACGCTCACCATGCAGTTACAACAATTAACAGCCTTGGCTAAGAACATCAACATTTTGACCCTCAAAATAAAAAAATAAATATTTTTCCAAATATTTTCACTTTTTCCTCCTTCGCTTGGCAAGCTCCCTCTCTCATCTCAGTTTCAAAAGCAGTTCTTCAATCTCAAGGTGCTTTACAAGCATGGTGCGTATAGCAGCAGCAGCAATCAGCAGTGAAAACAATAGTGTGCTCAAAGCAGGATGTAACAGCATCAGCTTCTGAGGCATGAGCAACTGAGTGTTTGTTAATTGTGGAAATTAACCAAATTAATAGGCTATAGTTAGGAAATCAATCTTTTTTTCATTAGAATGCAATGTTTGTTCCTTCCAGACTTTTTCTCTCCATTTTTAAGGTTTCCAGAGCAAATAAAAACCATTATATCTTCCCAATCAGAGGATGGAAAACAAGCTTACGTTTGCAAGTTGGGAGTACGGGTGATGACCTTTCAAGGTAGGCCAACTTTGACTCCAGCATATTGCTGTGGTTTAGTCAGAGGCAAAACTTTTGACTAATGTTTTGGCACCCAGGGTCACCGGCAACACTTTTTAAATACATTTTAAAACTTTTATTTGTACTCACTACACAACAAGTCTGCTTCCTGTTTCCCATCCCTTAAAAATCTTACTCCTGCTTTCATTTCACTTCTAGACTGTACACGCCATGCTGCTTCTGCTCTGTTATTCTGACTACTTAATGAATATAGCAATCTTTTCTGATCAGTTTTGAAAAACGTTTCAAAAAGTACAATTGCCCAGGTGTCCAAAATATCTTGTCACCTTAAAGAATTTTAAGATGGTGACATTTTGCAGTGCTGTTGTTTTATACAGAGCAGTGTTTAGGCAAAGCAATACTAACTTGTAACTATATATCTAAAACATTTAAGACATGGAATTTTTTTGGAGCCTGAAATGTGTTGTTATTTATTTAGTTATTTATTTATTCGTATGAATCAGTTAAATGTACAGTAATGTAAAAATGTAGGCATGTTAAGATTTTAAAAGCTAAATGTACAGTCGCCAGCAGGATTATTCAACCCTTATTGTACTGGACTCCCCATGAAGTGGGAGATGAATAATGTTACTGGCAACTGTAGACTTTGGAGCCCAAACAGTGTAGTGGTTTTTACTATTCAGCAGCACTATCTCAAGGGTTGTTCATGAGAGAGATAATGGAATGCTATGTAGCAGAACACCGATGTTAACCTGTTTCTGGGAATGGACTCAGTCACCTTGTTCATTGAAAAACCCTCATAGACATGTTAATTTCAGTGTGAAAAGGGTATATTTAACAAAGTGGCAATGACACCAGACTCTTCAAGCTGAGAAATGTTAGGATTATATGTCTCTGGTCTCTTGAAACATAAAATGACATTTTAACCTGGTTGAAATTACATTAGGTGCAGCTTTAATGTCAATCATCTTTTGTCATCCTCTACTGACCCGCTACTCCCCCTCTTTTTCCTTGCCATCTTCTTCAAGTCAATTGAACATCCTAACCTCCGTATCCTTGCAGCTTTTCTCACGGATCCAACTATCCAATCTCCATCAGTAATCCCCTACATGAAACTCAGGTTTCTTCCCAGTTTTTTTCTCTTTGTCCATCTGTCATCCTCAATTTCTCTGGCAGCAGAAAGCTCACATCACAATTTCCTCTCCAGCTTCAGTCTTTCTTTTCTCTGATTGTTCCATATCCTCCTGTCTTGCTTTTCCCTCCTGTCTTTCTGCTTCCTTGCACCTCTTGGGATAACATAATTCAGAGGACAAGCCTTTTGAGACCTAAGACTCTCCCTTGCTCTCCCCCTATCCCTCTCTCCTCCAATCCTTCTCAGTGGGGTTCTCAGAGGGACAGTGATTACAACCAAGTGACTGCCGCCTCTGCCATACCAATTAATGTTGGGGGCTTAAAGATGGAGCAGGGGGAAAGAAGGGGAAAAAAGTGCCTGTGCCCGTATCTCCATACATTACCATACTAAACAGGCTGCTGGGGTGTTTCATCCCAACTGGTCGCTCTACAGCAGACACTTCAGGGACACGTTCCCCCAGCCAGACGCACTCCAAGTCAGACATGTTTGCATAAACTGTCCCGCTCTCTAAACATGCTCGGTGAGGTGCCCTTCTGTGTTCGTCCTTTCAGTTGAGGTGCCAACGTTTGACATCATATGAATCTTTTTGGTGTGTTGTAAAATTAGTCATTTCGATCGAGTAGCTTACTCTTTTATGGTTTGGAGTTTTCATTCTATTCGATAACTTTACTTCCTGCTTTAGTCTTAAAAGATTATTTTTCCTTGTGCATTTCAGAAAGTTTTGCTCCACACCTGATAGTTAGATGATTGCTAATCACCTATATTCTTTGTTAGTTATGACAGTGAAAACCCAGAGTTGAGCCCAAGTTTACATGTTAGGTCACTATTAATACTGTACAACCCCCTGATTAATACAACAAAGCTGTTGATATGAACAGCAAAGTTTAGCTGATTTATAAAAGGGATAAAGAACCTGAAGAAAAAGTGGGTATCCTGCATGGTCAAGACTGATGTAAGCCCCTTTGGGAAATATCACAGCTTGTAAACAATTTTCATTAGAAGCTGAGAGTCTTTCCATCTTATTTTGGGGGGATTTTTCAAGACTCATGCCACCTGGCTCACATCCAGCCAATTTTCTATATCTATTATATATATATTGTTGATTTTCTTTTGTTTCTTTCTTATGTTTGGTAAGAATCCCATGGTAAAACCTTAATTTTATGCAACAGTAGATTCTCTGATGTTTTCAGTCAAGGCAAAGCTAATTCAGAAAGATGATTTAAAGTGCTTCACAGAGAACACAAAAGGTACAGTACAGTTGAAGTTATTAATCAAAGTCCTTCAACTGAATGCAATCAGTTAAAGTTAAGTTAAATGCAGTAGCAAACAGGAAATTCTCAAAATTTGATTTAAAATAATAATAATTTGATTTAAAAGAAGAAAGCGCTGAAGCAAACCTGCCGTTTCCTGGTAGATCGTTCCACGTATGAGGAGCATAAATATTAAAAGGCTCTTCTCCAACTTTATTCTTAACTTTGGGGGCACAAAGCAAACCTGTTTCAGATTACCTGAGATGCTAGGCCATTTCACGAGGCATAAAAAATATCTGAAACAAGTTCTGATGCTAAACTCTTAAAGCCCTACAACTCTTTGATTGATAGAAAACCAGTGTAGAGACCTCAGAATTGGACTGACATGGATCACTTTTCTGATTTTGGAGAGGACTCAAGGGTCATAACTGTTGTAGAAGTTATCCATCTTCATCATCAGTTTTTTTTTTACCTTTACAAATGGAAAAATGCTTGCAATCAGAAGCTATGTAGTAGCTGCTGCACAAAGCTCTAACATGATTGATCCATCTCTTGATGCAACAGTTGGAGAGGTGAAATTGTGCCATTTTTTCTCCTCCACACTTAGATTTTCTCATTGTGGTCAAAAAATACAAGATTGATTTCCAAACTGTATCACTCTTCTTTAGATGCTACTTTTTCTGTCTGTTGAGTCTGTTTAAAAGGATTTATTTTATTGGCTCTTATATGTGGGTCATATTTGTACAGTTTATAAGTGAAATGATAGCTATGGCTTTCTGGCAAACAAATCTTTTCAGAAAGTTTTCTTGCTCTTCTAGACCTCAACTTAACCTGCTGTAAACAGTTGTTATTTTAATTTTAGTTGCTTAGTGGAGCTCATGGCTTCTGAGTGTTTGGACAGGAAGCCAGATTGCCTATAAAACTATCATTTTAATCACCCGCACTTTCTGAAAGACGGCGAACAAGCCGCAGCCCTCCAGCCCTCCCTAGCTAATTAAAGGTGTAATATATTGTTAAGATTCATCTTTACAAACTCTCTTGGGGTGTCCAAATTTTTTGCTTTGAGCTCCTTAACATACTTACAAAAAAATATGCTCTAATCTTGCTTAAAAACCATTAAAATCATGTTTCATCTGTAACACCAGGCCTCGAGGAGATTGATGTATGTTCACCTTGCAGTTACAGAAAGGTTATCTGTGTGCTTTGCTTGGCTACACGAAGTTTGTATCTCTGTGACTCACAGTAAAGCTGAAAAAGGAATGAAGGATTCTTTTTAGTTCACTTCAGTAGCGCCATGACAACACTGCAAAGCTTGTTAGCTCTGTACAAGAATAACTACCAGAAAATGGACGATCTCTGAAATAATGAGTCATAGAGATGGTGACAGAGTAACATTTCTGAGAGATGACAGAGATTGTTAAATCCGAAGTTAGTTACAATAATTGGTTCCTGCAGCTAAAAAAAAAAACTTCTCTCAGAAAGACATTAGGGAATGAAGGTAAAAGAAAATCTGCAAAAGGTCAGAGCTTTGATATTACTACTGTAATTAGCGTTACCTTGGAAGAGGATGATGTCTTCCTCTTCAGCTAAAACACTTGTGATCTTCCTGCAGTATTTCCGTAAGCAGAAGCTGCTCTGTTAGTTTTATTCTTCCCACTTTAAGCATTACCCTATACTGAGCTACTCTAGCCTTCTTTTTTTCTTTGACATTTTTTTTCCGTCAGTCAAGTTACTGAGCAAGTACTCATTTCTAACCTTAAACATACACTCAGCTGCCTCTATTCTCTCACCTGCATTTGTTTCTTACGA
Source organism: Atherinosoma microstoma (assembly GCA_037177055.1). Taxonomy (NCBI): domain Eukaryota; kingdom Metazoa; phylum Chordata; class Actinopteri; order Atheriniformes; family Atherinidae; genus Atherinosoma; species Atherinosoma microstoma. The sequence continues at coordinate 7,430,025 of JBBBVU010000006.1, forward strand.
AACTCTACTCTCTCCATTTGCCCACTCCACTATAAAGTGTCTTCCTGCAACATTTATTCTGAAAATAAGAGTTTACTACCAGTCTTTGCAAGTTATCATAGTAACTCTATTTAGTCTCTTCAGGCTCTTCAAGTCTGCAGGAGCCCTCAGTTCCAGCTCGGTGCTCATTGCAATGTTACACATTGATGCAGGGTTAATGTGATTGCTCATGTTCTTTTCTGCAGAGTTGCCCTCAAGGGGAAAAACTAGATACAGATCTACCAAAGAAAAAAAAGATATAGGCTATATCAATAGAAATTTTACAACATAATTTTACTGAGTATTCTGGTGGAAAATGAGATAAAACTCTCCTCTGTCCAACTCTATTGATCTAGGCCTTTAACTGCATTGGAAAAAAAATTGGTTGTCAATGCAGAATAATTTATTGTTGTTTCTTCAACACAAGTTACCTCCCATTTAGAAAAAATAAGTTCCTCTTAAGCACTGGATTGGATTATTTGTTGCTCTTACATGAAAACTAGCTTGTGATGTTGTTTCTCTCCTGTTTTTCTGCTGTGTGTTCAGCCGGTGTAAATCTTGTGTTTTGTTGCTGCTCATACAGCATGGGTCATAAAATGATGAGAAATTTGTTGTGCTCAAGAGACAAAAGAATTTACATTTTGTTTGAGTAAACAGCCTGAGCTAAAATAAAACATGATTTCCTTGAATAAAAGAATAAAAAGATCAGCATCATTCATTAAAAAAACCTTGAATGAGTTCTCATTTTGTTCTACTGTGCTGTTATAGTGACACCACAGCCTCCAGGACCCTTATAAAAGAAGCATGTCAGTAAAGTTGAGGCCCACAGTACTTGAATTTCCTTTCCCTTTGCGGCTTTAAGGGACATGTTTTATTTCATTTTGAGACTAAATTTAATATACTGAACTTTTGGCATTGTTACTTTCACAGTCTGAGCAAAGAGGAGTTAAAAAAAAAGAACATCCAAAAAATTAGATGTATGGTTCCTTTTGTTCTCTGGCTTGGATTTCTCAGTCTGAAATCTTAAAATATTTTGGTCTCATTTTAACACAGAGGGAAGAAATGGAAATTAATCATAATTTCCTTTTGCTGCTTTAAGTCAGTCTCGCCAAAATTAAGAAATATACCTCTGTGCTTGCTTGCTTGCTTCCACGGTGCTCAGGTTGTCATGCAGCTTGATGGGAGCTGGCGAGGTCTGAGGGTAATTGGCTTTGTGAAATCTGAGTCAAAATGCAAATTTACATCAACATTTTTCCAGGTGTTTCTACTTGTATAGAATTACTAGCAAAAACAGATTACAAACAAGCTGCTAGATGTGACAGGTGCATAAATAATATCTGCAGGTACAACTGAACCCAGCTGAATCACTGATTGCATTCATGAAAACATTTAATGAAGCTAATGAAGAATGCAAACACCACATCTTTTGTTTGGATCTTATAGTTTTGAGTTCTGAGTGTCACGCAGAGGTAATGTTTCTGTGCTATTGTGGAAGCTGTACAGTAAGTGTCCTGCGGCACTCGCACACAAAGAGGCGGAGGAGGACATGCTGATTAGAGGAACAGCAGACCATACTGGGTTTGACTTAATTGTTTGGTACAAACAACACAACAGCATCCAGTAAATGGTGTATAAGCACATTTTGAAACAGGCTTTCCCTTCGGCCAGAGACCATCCTGCTCTCTTGATTCTGTTACCTGTGACATATTCTCCAGCAAATTTTTGCACATATAAAACATCATACATCATATAAAACAGTGGTCAACGTTATAAACACGTCTTCTTATTTAATCTGCGTTGTTAGATCTAATTAAAAATGAACAATAATGATTTACAAACAAGCACCTGACTATAAATAACTAATACTAACTACCTCACTAATAATCAATCCCTTTTTCTCTTATCACTAGTCTACTCATCTTCCTCTAAACTTTATTCAAAGGCACGCATGCAGTTCATTTATCCCCTACAGTATCTATTCTAATTTTCCCCCAAACACCATGAATCAGCCAGCACCGCTATATTACTTATGCACTCAGCAGTAATAAAGGATTAATTGGTTATTCTGGGAATAAAAAACAAAACAAAGCAGCCGTTAAAAATGAAACAATAGATCGACTAATATGGAAATAATCATCTCAGGGAGACTGTAAATATTGGGGAAAATGGGCCAAAGGTCACTGCGTGACCAGTACTGTATGTTTCTGTTCAGGCTACTGTGAAAATGTGATGCAGTCTGACTGTAATGAGCTGCAAAATGTTTGGAAAAGTATGCATAGGAATTTGCCAGGTCAAAGTTTTCCATGCTTCACAGCTTCCTGTCTGTTGCTGGTGTCAAGCTTTTAGAAAAGATTACTTGCTCACAGTAGCCTCTTATATCTTTGGTAAAAGCATCTGGCTTTTATGCTTTTAAGGCCAGATGCAGCACAAAGTGCCTACAAATGGCTCATTAGTATTTCTGCATAAATTCAGGTTGCCTTCATGAATGGGTTCGTCTTAGCTACTATTAAGTCAGCGATCAGATAGTTACAGATATAACCCAGTGCACCCAGTCTGCATATGACATAGATGCTTTGTGTGCTGTTTTCTCATTCACATCCTTCAGTTAGTGTTGATTCTCAGCAGCTGAACCAAAGGTGCAGATCAGAACCTAATCTATCCTTTAACATCACACTGTTTACATCCAGCAATCTTCAGAACCCGCCACTATAACAGATGCCTGCCTACCTATTCCATACTCCACGTCTTAGTCTGTAGTTATTACGCCTGCTTGTCCCTCAGTGGACTGCTTTCTCCGAGTACTGCAGCAGCACCAAACTGGCTATAAATCACATTGCATTATCACCGCGCCGTGCTTCGCCTCGCGCTCTGTTCCGCCCACCGCGAGCCTTCGATTGGCCGGTGAAGCTACTTGGTCGGCGGGACATCGGCGCAATCGTACATCCCGCCTCCTTCCTTAGGGCCCGTGATTGGGAGAACGGGGCCCTCCTTGAGCTGTCAATCATGTTCTTTCCAGTGCGCCTCGCGTTCAATCCTGCTGCCTGCGACGCGCCGAGTGCGGAGCGAAGAGACGCGCTGCATACCAACAGAGACATACGGAGCAGGCTAATTTTTGGGTCAGGACGCACGGACCCCCTCCCCATCCCCTTCTTCGCCAAAAATTGACTTATCGTTCGGTAACTGGACGGCTTAATTTATTTTCTTTATATCTTTGCATCTCATGCGTTCTCTGAACAAATCTCTCTGCTCTTCAAAGCATTGAGAGCCAAACTAAGTGTCCGGAATATTAGTTCAATCTGCTCCAATATTCTTCTGATTTAGAGTCAACACCGGGAAGATAAACAGCCCTGTCAGTCTCTCTCTGAGCGGAGTCATCCGAGGCAAAAGTCAAGTCTGATGTTTTCGACAACTCACATGTAGAATCACTGGACTATTGCTGCTGACATTCATCCACTGGGTCGTTTTTATAAACAGGTTCCCCCCTCCCTCCCCCCTCCCCCCCGGCGGTTCCATAAGGTTGGAATATCGTGGCATTTGGCTGCAAAAAAAAAACCCAGCAGAAAATCAATCAGAACTCCATCATGGGCTGCCCTCTCTTGCGGAACGCATTCGCTGGTTTGATCCTGGTTCTGCTGTCAAAGGGTAAGTTCTTACAAGCTTCTTAGCTATGTGTTGACGGTTCTTCGCTTGTGCGCCTCTATCTTTGCCTTTCATGTCATATTTTTTTATATTGTCTGTGGTTGTGGAGGTGAATACTAATGATAAGGAGGAAGTGGGGTGTCTACCTGCATGTGAATCACTCGTGTCTTGTTGTGCCACTACGCTCCTACGCTTTCTGTGTGCTTTCACAGTATTGTAAAAGAAAGGTTGTTTTTACCAGCGCACGTCCTGTGAGCGAGAGCGCGTGCACGTGAGCACAGCGCCAGGTTCATCTCCAAGCAAACCTCGTGGCTCACTCAGTGTAAGCAAGCATCGAGTGGTGCATGTTAAGATGTTTACTACAGAAGAGGGGGGAGAAGAAAAGAAAAAAAAACAGCCCTCTGTGAACATTCCTTTACGTGACTTGAATGGACCGGCATCCCCATGCGCACGACGCATTTCGTTGTGCGTGTTTGGAGGGTGGTGGTGGTGGTGGGGTTCTGTGGAGTTAACATGAGTACAGGTCGAAGCAATGCAGCGAGACTCGGGAGAGACTGTTTTGTTTTCTTTCTTTAAAACCAAGGTCGGGGGAGATTTAAAGATGGATGGTGAAGGGTGGAGAGTTGGGAGGACTGGAGAGGTCAAGCATGGACTGTCTGGGTTGTCAAGCTTTAATTCCCTGTTTTATCACTGGCATAAAACATCTCTCCAGCTCCACAAAAGGGGAAAGCGCACTTTATTAACCAGCTCTAACTTGCACAACCAACGGGTTTGGAATAACTGAAACAGACTTTTTTTTTATGTTGCTGTTGTCTCTTGGGAGCATTCATCAGTCAAAAACCTTCTTGCATTTCACAATTCCATCCACAGATTTGCTCACTCTAACCATGGGATGTCCCATATATTTTTTCATCATACCTTCTAATATCCACCATGCCCATCTAGCATGAACACACACAAATACTCACACCTGTCTCAATTAGTCCTAGCTTAGTCCAGTGGGAAATCAGTATATAAATAAATTACTCTGGCCCTTAATAACAATAATTGATGTGTCAGTGCAATAAGATGTGAGGTTAACAACCTGCAGATGCAGACGGGCTGTACCCTCCTGCTCCTGCAGCTCCTTGTGGGCAGGAAAAGCCCAGCTGGTCATGGTTGGCTTCCCACAGCAAGCCCCTTCTCTACTCCAGGCAGAGAGCAGACGGGCAGCCCTGCAGGAAGTACACAGCACATAAACTCATTGGGCTCAGCACCACACAATCCAGCCCTGCAACCATACTGGTGCTCATTTCAGGTTTCAGCCCTCTGAATTTGTAATCTGTGGGTTTTGTGATATGAAAGTGTGACCAATCATCAGAGGCACAGTTGAGGAATGATTGGATATTGATGAGTCGTGCACATTGCAGCACATATGAATCAGATTAATCTTTGAGAGGGATATCGCCCACTGCAGCGAGTTGCTGTAGGTCCTTTAAAATGTCCATCTTTTAAAAGGTGGAAAGCATGCATTATAAAGGAAGAACATGACTGTGAAAGGGCCACTGTTCACTGCTTGATAAATCATGCAGCAGTGCAATAATCCTTTGTATCTGTGTCCCTGAGAGTCAGGCGTGTGCAGTGTGTTCGCTTAAATGCTTTACCGCCATTGTTTAGCAGATTGTGTGTGAGTTGTTATTGCCTGTTTAATGATGTAGAAGACACATTCTCCTGAATGATCACACTACATCTGCGATGTTTAATTTATCTAAGATATTTTATCCCCTAATTCTCAAACATTTAGACAGTCACAACACGCGTAACAAAAATATGTTTGAAGAGAGTCGTATGGTTTTGTAGTAATGGTAAAATGTGTTTCGGACCACAATAGCGCGCCAACCCGGGGATCTTTCTGTGCTGCAAAACATCATTAAGCTATTCAAAGGTTTCCCACAGACTTGGCATATAAATGCAAAAACCACTCCATGGATGTGATGTCCAGGTCTTGGCATACCATCATACCTTTCCCTTCCTCATTTATTTTCCCTTTTTACTTAAAATGTATTGGTACCATTACTCTAGGTGGATGGCCAAGCGCCAGTTTATACATGCAGTAAAAAATCTGCATATTCCTGGCACAAAAGCTGTCTGCAATTACTCAAAAACGGTTTTATCACTGAAAACAGATCATTGGCTGAACATTAAGGCTGGAATGTATCCAGATACACCTCCATGTGTAATCAAATTGTTTACCCTCTGCTCAAAGAATATCTGTAGGTTAGAAACCCCCAGTTACGGTGGTATAAAAAGATATCTTTCTAAGAAATTTCTGCCGTACAGACATTTGTTGATGCACTTCAGGGGTTTCTACACTGCACTGTACACAGTTGTTGCTGTAGATGTGTTCAAACAGGTCAACAGATGGGTTTTCTTACCAGCATTATGGAGGTTCTTGTGAGAGGAAGAGTTCAGGGCAGGAACACAGGTGAGAACAAGCAGCGTCGCTTTGTAGCCCGCCATCATTCTTGTTTCGGCAACATATGGGGGCCAAGTGGGGTCAATGCACATTGCACGTGTTAGCATGTAGCCACCCTCCTTCTTTCCTGCACCCTCACACACACACACACATGAATGGATAAACACACATGCTCAACTGGATCACCAGTCTTGGCTTAGAGATGAAGAGAAGGGAGATGCCAGCATCAACAGATGCCTTGCGCTCCTATTCTGGAGGGACCTCTGGTTTTTTCTCCCTCCCTTTGAAATCCATGGCGTCTGTGTGGTGTTGTTCTCCATGTTTGGCTCAGATTGCTCTGCCATTTTGGCAGATTTGATTTATCTGCAAGTGTCGGACTGAGAGGGCTTGGATGTGGTTTTAAGAGACCCTGGGACATGGGTTGGAGGTATAAAACAGAATGAAGAGGGCCTGTGGTCTGAATGTTTTCCCCCTAAGGTTTCCGTTTTTTATGCTTGTTCTATGCTTGTTTTTTATATCTTGCTGTCACAAGGTGTTAAGTGTTGCACTGCATTCAGCGTCTCACAGTGAATCTGTTCCTTATACGAGGAGATTACACCTCAAGAAAACTCTGCAGCTTTAAATTGCAGAAACAGGTGGTGTGGCTGAAAATGAGGAGAATTTAATGCTTAACATAAACCTCATTTTAAATGAGAGTTGGGACTGATCCGAATCCAATATTGGTGTAGGGCTCCAATATTGGCGTGATTCATGGAGCGGATGTTGGGCTGAATTCTCCCGATCCACCTCACCGGGGACCACAAAGGGCACAAAGGGTGTTTTTTTTCAAAGACTTAATGGAGTTTGGTGGCGCATGAAACGTGAATATGTTGAATTCTTTGACGTGACGTTGTCAACGACAACGCTGCTCGGATGTGTTCACGTAGGAATCGAAACCATCCCTCCACCGATGGGCTGCATAGGTTGTGTAACCTTGTCAACAAGTTAACAGTCACTGTCTTCACCTATGTTAGTAACTACAAGTAATGCATTGTGTCTAGTTTTAAATGACCTGTGGAATGTCCCTGCTGTCACATATTAATACATAAGAGATAATTTACTTGTGGCTCGATCTGTATTACCACGTACAAAATCAAGACCTACAATTAAAAAGTATAGAAGAATATCAATTACATTTACTCGGCATTGGACTACAAAAGCAACCAATAAATGAAGTGAGCCAAAGTTCCTTTTCCTGCCACTCTGTTTATTGGTTTGCACTTAATCAGGCTAGATGTACCTGAGAGATCATTAACTGTTATTCATATATCATAAGAATAAAAACTCATCAGATTTGATGTTATTATCCAACAGTTTAAGGTCTTTATATCACAGATTTTCACAATGTACAAAAAACAAATAACCAGTATTCTGTATTCAGTCTCATCCTGTGTGTTATTCTCAATTTTGACACCAAAATTTACATTTTTGCTGCAAATGAATATTGGTTCTAAATATCGGT
>JBBBVU010000006.1:7437737-7478461 GCA_037177055.1 Atherinosoma microstoma
AGAGAGAGGGGGGGCTCAATTCATAGGGCTGAAAACATTGCCCTTTGCCTCCACACTTTGTTTAAAGGCGAAGGGGTTGGGCTAAGGGCTGAGGGGATGGGCTAAGGGTGAGAATTGAGATTGGCCATTAGTGTGAACTTTTTTTTATGGTGATGACTTTTTTTTTTTTGGCCAGGCAGTGTAGATTAAATAACTTTTAGGTGGTGGCAAAGTTAGTTTTTTTTTCACAGCTCAGGTCAGGGCCAAACTGGGACATAAAATCAGGCTGGGAACAATACCGGGCCATCCCAACTCATACACTGCACACATATGCTCACACGCAAGTGCACACACACAGGCTAAGGCCAAATCCCATTTCTCTTTTTTACCCCTACCCCTTCCCCTTCTCCCTTCCTCTTGCCTCTTAAAACAGAGCTACAAGGGGGAGGGCTGAAAGTTAACCCCTACAAATTAGGACATCCCTTCAACATTTGCATATGTCATCAGTAGTCACCACTGGCTTTTACGCAAGAAGACGAGACGAGCTATTGCCGGAAATCTCGAGAAATCATGCCGTCTACAGCTGTGGTGATCTCTCTTGCGTGGGCTATTGGCATCTTTTTTTGATGTTACCAGGCTAACGTTAACGTTACATCTAGGTTGTGCATATTACTACGGCATAAGTTGTACCGCATGAAGCCCTCAATGTACCGAAGAGCAGCAGCGAGGTTGCTGAAACTTTTATAGATAACATTATTTCCATAGATTATGAGGGCTGCCTGCTACGGAGCACCGGTAGTGTTCAGCCAGCTATGCATTTTAAAACGTTATTAATTGAGAAAATACTTACATTTGTGCATTTGTTTGGACTCGGTTGCAGCCATTCCGGGAGATTTTTCATTCCCCTTCGTTTGAAGTGAGCTCCTGAAAACTATTCGTTTGAAGGGGTATATAGCCCTACCACTTGCCCCTAACCCTCGGTCCTAACGGGAATTTGGACACCCTACCCCTACACGCGAACACACAAAGCGGAGGGGTAGGGCCAAGGGGTGAAATGGGATTGGGCCTATGTGTTGATGCACGGTCATGTAAAGGATTTCCAGACTCTCACTTTGCTCTAATAAAATCTAGATTTTATTACCGCAGTGTGATCTCAAACCACAAGCAGAATTTGCATCATCCACACCACTATAGTCCACTGTGGACTGATTTTATGCCTGTGTTTCGGAAGCTAGCGTGAATAGTAACATGCTCCCAATCGGATTGTACACACAGTCACAGAAAACATAAATTCTCCATTACAGTGAAATTAAGGTTAAAGCTGTCATGCACTAAGATTTAATCTTCTTAAGTGAGAATAACTAACAATAATTACTGTTAATGCATAATGGTTCATAACTTATTATTATTCTATGGGCTGTTATTCTAAAAAAAAAAAAAAAGAAAGAAAGGAAGACCAAGAAAGAAAGGTATTGGGATAATGGTGACCATGGCAACAGTTGAGGTGTCAAAGCATTTGGGTCAGTCTGACAGAAATGTAGAACAGAGATTAGATTTTCTTATCTTTATGCAGAGGCGACGTTTTGTGAACGCACAAAAAGTTCTTAAGAAAGTCACTATTACCCAGAATTCTCTCAGAATCTGACTTAAGCTGCCGTTCCTTCATTCAGAAGAAAAACAGATAGTGTACAATGTCATCTGTCTTGTTGTGAATCCATTGCAGTGAAAACATTCTGGTTGGTATCCTCTTGCAGTATTTTAATTGAATTTCAAGGTGTTGCAGATCTACATCGGGGATTATAAAAAACATAAAAAAGAGAACAAAATCATTTTAGTCTTTGTCTGTAGTGGAAAAACCTTGTTTGAGGCAAGTTATAAACAGAAACACCAGACAGACATGTCTCCAAAACACATGAGAAGGGAGAAATGTAATTCAGGGAGTAACAAAAAATAAACACTAAGACTAGATGGGTCAGACACAACAAGGTAAAAACTGAATATATGCAAACTGTGTATGGCTTCCAAATAAAAGAAGCAGCTCTGAGTGTTTAAAGTTGACAGATAGCTGCGTTTGTAGATGTTCTCTTTGCTTTTACAGCATTTCCAATTATTGTTCAGACAGAGCTGAATAACCTCAGAGGTGGTGACCTTGTGATCTGTCAGACTTAAGCTTAACCCTGCCTTCATGCTGTTAGCAGCTTTTGTGTCAGATGGGTGACAGACAGGTCACAGGTTCAAAAGCTTTGAGGATGGTTAGCTTCAGTCCTGCAATGGATGATGGGCAGTCTGCACCATGTTGATACCCTTCAGATTTCTCCTGTTGGTTTGATAAACATTTTATTAGGCCTCATACATTGGTTTTAGGAGGCTGGCAATTACACATTGGCAGCGCCATAAATAATGATTACAGCAAGGCTTGTTTGCAATTATAATTGCAGTTATAATATATGGAGTTCAGTGTAATGGAAAGTCAGTGTGACTGCTTTCAGCCTGGGACAGGTAGTTACACCGTGTTTAATCACTGTTGTAATTCGCTCAGTTACAACCTTCCCTCATCCTCCTTGTGCTTAAAGACCTTCACTGGTCTGGGTGTGATTATGAACATGAGCTTTGGGTTCTCACTGTACCAAATGAAATACGGGCTATGTTTTATTTAGCGCAAGGGAGGGATAGTTGAAGAGGGAGCAGAGTGGCTGTAGAAACAGAAATAAGCTGTGGCTCATGTACTCAGATCAGCTCACAAAAGGACATAGACACAGTAAGAAACATGTATGCAAGCACTGTGGAACTGTTCCTTCACTTAGGCCGCTGGGAAGATAAATTTAAACAATTTCCTCACTGAAGGAGTAAGTGATAAATCGATGGAAGGGACATCTTTAGCGTATATAGAGTACACATTAGTATGGATATTAATTCTCCCATTGATCTCTTTTCACAGGGTTCATTTCAAAAAAGTTAAATAAGTCTCAGTGCAGGTTTATTTCGTTTGGTTTTTGAAGCTTCAGTCTGCTCTGCAGATTGAGCTATCTGCAGAGAGAAGGAAAAAGAGATGTTTTCTTGTTTGCTTATGTGCAGATGTTACACATTTCAAATGTTTGAGTGAGAGAGACAGAGACAGAGAAAGAGAGAGAGAGAGAGAGAGAGAGTGCTGTGTGATTTTCTTTTCTCTTTTCCTCTTCCTTCTAGTCTTTTTTTTTTGTGCCAGGGAGTTAGCATCATTCGAAACACAATTCAGATTAGTGCAGCCGGCTTGTCCTAGGGGAGCCGGGAGGGACGAGGGTCCCGCTTTTTTCCCTGTCCTCATTACCAAAAGACAAGGCGCTCTCCGGCAAATCAATGGAAAAGGCTTAGGCACTAATGCAGGCCATGTCTGGTGATGGGACTTAGCTTTGTGTGTGTGTTCTTCCTGCATCCCACTGTGTGCATGTGTTATACGTGTGTGTGTGTGTGTGTGTATGTGTGATCCCTCATTTTTCTGTATGTGTGTAAGTTTAAGAAATTGTGCTACATCAGAGGGCTGGAGCTTGCTGTTGGAGAAACCTCAAAACTCCCAGCTAACTGTGCTGATATTTACCTCCGGATACATGAGATAGCTCAGAAGCATCTTAATTACGCAGAGGTAACATTAGTACATTTAGTCCAGTACTAACGTTGTTACCATTGTAATTAGAATTGCTCCGGGCATTGTTACCATGACTACTACTACTTCAATAGCCTACAGTTGTGTACAACTTCTTTACACCGACTCAAGAGCAGCATCCCCGTGTTTCCTGTCAACAGCCCCCTGCAGCAGATGCTGGCATCTGAAATTTGTCGAATGACCCACCTGTCTCACGGCTCAATCTACGCTGCAGCTGTTCTCGCTCCTTGTTGATTCTCTTGTTGTTCTCACATTTTCAGCCTGCATCCCACGCTTGTGCTTCTCATTTTGTTTACACAGGTAAAACCACTGGGTGCAACAAATGCTAAATAATAGTTTTGTGTTGTGGATTTTCAGCCTCTCTGGCGCCTTTGACATCCCGTGCTGCTGGAGGTGCTTCTGGGTCTGCGTGGCGGGGATGGAAGAGCAAAAGGGAAGAGGGGGGAAATAAATAAAACTGAAGAAAACAGATCAATAAATATTTCAGCAGCTGCTCCCTTCACAGACTTCTCCTGAAGCCATAGGAGAAGGAGAGGGAGACGGAGAGAGGGATGGATGGATAAAGTGCAAGAAAGAGAGAAAGAACTGGGGTAATTGTGTTCCAGACTCTCATTCAGAGTGAGCTCCGAGAGAGATGGAGGGTGAAAGAGACCAGCAGAGAATGGGGATAATTGTGTCCCAGACTTTAATAGACAGAGAGAGGAGGCATGAGTGAGGGGTGGAAAAGAGACACAGGGCGTGCTAACGAGCACCACATACCAACATTGTCCTCCATGGGAACAAAAAAAGCCGTATGAGAGCATGTACTCTGAGACTTTTGGCACTATGTAACAATGACTATAAGATTCTCTCTCTTCCTGACTTTCACTTAATTCTAATTCCTGTCAGGAGTAAGCGACAGACTGTGTGGGTGTGTAGTTTGTGCAGGAAGCAGTTCTAAATGATAATGAGCCGCTCAACAGCTGAAACTGCTAACGTGTCGCTGCGAATCAGGCGTGGCCACCGTCAGTGCATGTCATCAGCTCATATGGTCTCACATTGTCATGAAATTTGCTCACCTGGGATGCAAGTTACACGCCACGTTTGCAGTATGTTACGTACATCTGATGCACAGAGAAGAAATGGCAAGGGGGAAAGAAAACAGAGGAAGCTCACGAGGATGGACAGGCCAAAGAGATGGAGGAGTTATGAAAAAAATGATTGAAGGAGGACTGCTGGAAGGGACCGAGGGAAGAGAGACAGATGGTGTGAGGGAGGAAGGGGAGGAGGTGTGCAAAGACCCGCAACAGGCGGTGATCGAGATGGATTGATTTTGCAGGCAGATGATTAGGTGGAATAAAAAAACATGGCAGGTTTATCCTGCCAATGAAAACTGAGTTTGGTCATATTGCTGCATGAGTGGGAGTAGTGAAACTGTTTCAGGGTCACTTGTTGTGCGATATTGCGGCATTAAGGAGCTGGTGCTAATGTGATATGCTGCTGGTTAGGGAGTCATTCCAGCAAGGCGGCACACCTTTAACAAGATGCTCATGGAGTGGGCTCACATAATAAGTAGTTTGGAGTTTGTCAACAATCCACAGGTTACCATGTTATTGTATTTGGATACTCTGTCAAACTGGCAACATACACAGCAATCATACACTAACATTTCATGCTTTTAGTGTTGCTTTTTGGGAAAACTGCATGATTAGGAAAAAAAGATATGTCACAGTTCTCCTGTCGTTTAATGCCAGCACGTGTCCCCGGCTCTTCCTGTGAAGGTGCCGGCGGGAGTTCTTTTAATAAAGTGTCCATGTTAGCATGACATTCTGACAGAAAAGACTCTGTTAGGCAGGATTTGGCTGTGACAGCCCATAAATGGACTTGCAGGAAAAGTTCCATAGCTTCTTGAACAGTTTTTATTTCGCTCTCCTTGGTCCTCTGGGTATTGTACGTTGAAAAATTGTTACACATTTTGAAGCAAAAGATCACAGAAATAGCTCTGGAACAAACCATCCTATTTCTGATGGTGTGGTTCCATTGTGGTAATTGGGATGTTGGGTGAGATTCCATCAGACATTTGCACTGCGAGAGACCTTTAATTGGGTTTGGAAGAGGACGCTGCTGTATTGTTGTATTTCACTAATTAGATGTAGAGCTGGATAACACTAACAGCCTTTACTGGTCTTCCCAGTTTTGCAATACAATGTGCAGAATTCCATTAGTATTTGGACCTGAGCACAGTACTTGACTTAGATCATTTAAGACATCTCAAGGATATTGTGTGCTTTTAAATTACACTTTGATCAAATTTAGGTTCTTTATTCATTGAGGGATGCAGAGAAATACAGGTATATCTAATTTCTTGAGTTATTTTTGGGCGCTGTTGTGGTATCCTAATTCCTCCTCAAAAATTAGTTTCTTTTGACATTTCAGGGCTGTGTTGCACTTTAAATACTCATGCCAATTAATTTTTATTCCCCTTTGTGTTTCAGAAAGGGAGCTTGACAAAATTGTTCTTATTTAAATGCAAAATATCATTCCCAAGTTGCGGGATGAATTAGAATTTGTCATCATGCTGTCCTTGTTCACCTGCTGTTTACTTCTAGCTGCAGCAGTCACTGCAGATATAAAGCAACTGTAAATGTATCAGTGGCCAGAAGTTTCAGTGTGCACGGTTAATGATATGTTTGATACACGATCAAATGCAGAATTGGAAGCTCCAAATAAGTTAAGTACATAAAAAGCAATATCCCAGCAGCTCTGCCTTCAGAAATGACTTTGTGAAATCACTTGGTCACAGCGTCCGAACATCTTATGCTCTTCCCATCAAGGGTGCACTGGCTGTATTGATGTGACCTTTTTCTGGCCAGCAGACCTCCAATTTCATTAAGAAATAATGAAGGTGTCAGAAAAGGGCAATTAGCTGCTTAATGTTGGGAAACAGTACTCTAATACAACATATATTTGCTGACAAGTCAATATCTGTACCTGACAACAACTACTGCACTTTAGGAAATGCTGTTACAGGAATTGCTGATTTAAATTTGACAGATCCTTTAAAAGCAAAAACCTTTCCTGCGGCAGTAGAAAAGCTGAGATGAATACGTTTTTAAATCGTGTTGAGAAATTCTGTTGTACTCTGAGTGATAATGTTATAAGATGCTTCAAAACATGTGGGTTCAAGATAAAAACAACAAAACAAATTCATTACCATGCTTATATCAGATCCACACTACTGAAGATTTAAATCTGATGCGAAGATCCAGCACCTGAATCATAGAAGATAAACAGCCCAATTCAACGCTGGTTATTAAGCTTCATGTTATTGTAAACATCTGCTTTATCAAACCTTCACTTACCTTTGTTTGTTATTTTGGATTTGACAGCTGTAATCAGAATTGATCTGTATGCTACAGGGAGGCTGCTAAATGTGACATGACAAATGTTGGGCTGGCTGTGCAGGTGTTTTCTCAATCAGGCCGACGTGATTGATCCACTCTTGAATCCATCATGATCATGCCGTATTGACACTCTGCTTCTATTAAGATTTTCTTTTGACAGAAGAGAGAAAAGAAAGATAGCAGCTAATCGGTCTGCAGTCGGAAAAGTTCCTGAAAAAAAATGTGCATTTTCATTAATGCCTATAAAGCATTTATCAACCCAAAAAAGTTGGAAGGACTTCTGCTGCTTCTGCTGGTGCTATTGATTTTCCTTTAATTAGATTTTTTTTCACCAGAATGGTTTTGCGTGGTGAATTTAATGTGAAGAATTATGATGAAGTGAACACTTGCCTTAAGGTCTGATCATTTCAGACAGTTTAACTAATGACCTTCCATTAAGCATGTAATATATTGAGCTTAATTGAAACATGTTTTGTCTGTAAAACTTGGTATGTAATGCTGATCAGGATGCACTTGAATATATGTTTGATATTGTGTACTAACAACAGGGACTTAAGCCAATGCCTGTCATTTAATGCCTCATTTGTGCGCGCTGCTGAAATATACACTCTATTCCGTTGTCAGAAGTGTTGTGTTTTTTTTTCTTGAAGTCTTCTAAATGAGTAAAGGTACACTTTTATACAAGTGTGCTGCACTGGCTGAAAGTAAACATGGCATAACACGAATGGTTTACTCTATAGACTGGCTGCCTTTGAAATAAAACACCTTTGAAATAGCAACATTTCAATTTAGAGGACAACAATTACGCAGTCCGACATGGCAGTGAATGGCTTTGCATTACAGTAGTAGTGCTCAGCCCTGGGGAGCCCACAGGCCTTCTGATTGTGCCCACTCACTCAAAGCAACTTCCTGCTCTCAGCTCACACTTCAAGACACGAGCATACATCCCAAGGCCATCTGTTTGCTTTTTTTTCTGGGGCAACTTGATGCCTACAGGGATATGGACATATGTGGTAAAAAGTACCATCAGAGTTGTCAACCCGCTGTGTCTGCCCTGATTACCTTGGGAAGATACCACATCCTGACAACCTTTGATAAAAGTGGTGGCTTTCCTGCTGTGCTACCGCCTGTAGTGTAACCCCTTTGCAGAATTGGGAATGTGCACTGATTTTGATGTGTTTTTTCGTGCTAATATGCTCATTCCATCAAAGAGGAGGAAGTTGGCAGACATACTTTTCTGATCATTTCAGAGTCAGGTGGTGTGACCGTTTTCAGTATCACAGCAGTAAACATTCTTCTTTACCTGTATAGATTTGGGCAGTTTTCATTCGTTGTATTTTTTGTTTATTATAATGAAAATAGTTTCATTTTCATTGATATAATAAGCTGATTATCTGCCCAGCTTCACACTATTCCAGTAAAACCAAAATATTTAATAAAGCATTTGTTTCCACTTCTGATTTGAAGCATTATTAAAGGTAGGGCAAGAGAACCTGGAATACAACTTGAGCAAGTTACGTTTCAAAAATACACAATCCATAGGTCCAAACCTCTTTCTTTAGACTTCCCCCTGAAGCCACGCCTCCAGAGCACAAGATCACCATGGAACACAGGGAGGGGGGAGGGACAAATGGCAGATGAATTTGATGGATATATCACCATCCAATCTTTTAGAACGGGTCGGTTAAAATGATTGGATGGTGTTTTTTCAGTCCTGTCCGTTCCACAAGTGACTAAAATATATATATTTTTTGTGTTGACGTATTTGATGAATTGGCTGAAATCAGGGTGTAAAGGGAATTTCAAGCAATATAGTAAATAATGTTCCTGGAAAACATCTCCTACCCTACCTTTAAGGTGTTTTTTCCTCCATAATTTGACCATTTGTGCAGCTTTATAGTAGTTAACATTCAGATTTCTTCTCAAATTCAACTGAAGGGAAAGCTGAAATATTGAAGGCAAAGTCCAAATGAACATCCTGTTGGTTATGCAGGGGGGGCGTTGCAGTAAATAAATACATGCATGCATGCATGCATGCATTCAGGCTGTTGTGAGCTTTGCATGACCTAATTAAGGAACCATCAATAAAAAAAACATGCATGCATCTTCACCTCACCCAGGTTGCTCTTACTGAGTGGCAAAAAGATACCTGACCTTATGACTGTGGGCTCTTTGACCACTTTAAATGGGATAGTAAAAGTAATTTTTAAAAGTCCATTTTTTTTCTTTTCACTGGTCTGACATTAGTAGGACTGTGCAACACTGCCCCCACAATTTTCCAGTGGTACTGCTCCATTTGCTCCTTCTGGCATCTACAAGCTCTCTGGAAATGGACTGTAATACACATGTAAATGATGTTTGTATGCAAAGGGACAGAAGGCTTTGTCCGTATGTGTAAACATACTTAACTTAGAGGATAAATGAGGTTTAAAAGGAGAGTAGCTGTTATGTAACTGATTTATACCAACAGATTTGAAAGGAATCCTGGGGTTCCGCTTTCCAAATTTGACAAAAAACGTTAAGAGGGCCATATAAATTGCTGCAATTCAGTGAAATAAGGACGTCATTGTAAATAAAAATTGTTCTAAATTACTTGATGGGTTAAATAAAGGTTGGATAAAATTAATAAGAAAACAACTGGAATCCAGGTTTGGATGGGTTTGCAGGGCTGTCCAATGTAATGAATATTAAGTAGAATTTATGCTTGCACAGAATTGTGATTAACCATGTACTAGATGGGCCATTAAAAATGTCCAATTTAGTCACTGTAAATGCAGTGTTTTGATGGAACAAACATAGTGCTCCCTTTGGCTTACATTGTGGATGCGGGATAGATGTTAGCAAGTATGCAAGGTTTTTAGCTAAATCACACTCAAATCAAGAGCTACCAAAAATCACAACAAGGCAAACAGTGGGCCTCCAAAGCATTTTTTAACTCTGACAACTGCACTCAGATACTTTGGGCTTCACAGTGGATTCCAGATTATATAAAATCATCCATGCACAAAATGACAGCAGAGCAAAAACTTAGTTTAACTGTGAGTACAACCTGCAGTATAAATCCAGAACATCCATTAGGGTCCTCATCACCTTAATTTCACTGACGAATCCAGCTTTGAAGTACAACTGGGCATCCAGGTTTATATATGCCTCCAGGCTTTGCTTGGTGAATGTCCCCAGTGTAGAAACGAGGTGCATATAAATATCAGAAAATGCAATTTCTGGCCAGATGCCCATGGTGCAGTGATCCTTCAGTGGGTCCCTAGTATCCTTGCCAAGACCTATAACCTTTAATTTAAGATGATATTACATGACTTGTAGTGGCACTCATGTAAAATGTTTTGCCCCTTGGGGGTTAGTTAGAACAGCTGTGTATTACTTCTTTTAAAGGTGATAGAAATTCTTTACCAGTTTTACTTATTATATGCAGCAGTGGTACTTCTGGCTGTTCTTTTTAACTTTCCAGTGGAAGGTTTATCTGTTTTTTGTTTGTTTGCTTTTTCATTGGCATTGGTTGCTGCCACAGTTCCTTAAAGTGACTCTTGTTGTCTGGCTTCAATCTCTTCTGATCTTCTTGTGATTTTTTTTTCTTCCAAAAAAGTTTGCCTTTTCCTTTTGCCCCATGACTGTTCCTGATTAAACTCTCTTTGTACTAGGATTATACGAGGGGAATCTGCAGGACATGCATGATCAACTTAAGCTGATTAAAGATTTGTAAGCCAAACTTTAGGTTTTGTTTTTCGTTTTCAGTCATCTTCAAAAATTGGACCTGAGGACATGGAAAAAAATGATCTTAATACTAAATTCAAGTAAAATATAAAATATGAATTGAGCTTCAGCACAGAGACAGAATCAGAAGTTCATTTCTTGGTCAAAAGTTCATTTTGTGCATCGAGCTCTGCTTGAAAAAGAGGGATTGATAACAGACTGCTAATCTACTTGAGTTGTTCAGCTTTTACCAAAATTAATTACAAGACTTTTGATGATAGCGATCAAAGTTGATCTTGCTTGTGAACTGCTATGTATCAATGATGTTTGTTCTAATAGAGATAGTTGTGGGTTATTTATTTATAAAGATGGATGTAGTCACCTTGAGCTAACCCATGGCTTTGACTTTGACATTTAGCCATAGCCATATTGACTTTTTAGACTAAAGTTATGTGAAAAAGATTAAATTAAGGAAGTACTTAAAATTCAGAGTGGTTTACCCCATGATTTCTTTTGTCTCTTTCTTTTTTAAACCATGCTTGCAAAAAGGGAGTAACAGTTAGTTAGGATGTTCTCTCAATACAGACTTGAGCATTTCTTTTGGTTAATATTGTATGATGGATTTAAAATTGAAGTACTACTGCATTTATTTAACCTGTGTTTGTGTTGACATATGAATCAATTCAAATCATATGGTCATTTGAAATAGGTATTGGTAATGGATGGATTACTGTATATACTGCTTAGTATACTGTTACTGATATATAAGAAACATCAACTGTATGATTGACCCCCCATTTAATAGAACTGGGAATCAGCCATCAAACCTATACTGAAAGTAGAAACAACAACAAAAAACACATTTTTATTTGCTTTTTATTTTCTTTATTATCTTATTTAAAAGCAGCATCTGCATTAATAAATAAAGCTCAGATTTTTATTTGAACCTCTTTTAGATGTATGCTGGCATTGCATTGGGTAAAAACACTTGCAAAGAATTTCAGAAATGGATTTTAGCATTGACTGATGGAAAGTCAGTTGAGGATCTGTAGGTACTGAGAGGAAAATATTGACCACATTTTCACCAAGACTAAACAGGGAATGGAATAAATAATGAATAAGATCATATAATTTTCTTATTTGGCATGTCTACACAGTTTCATGCACATCACGTCAATGATGTGGTAAAGCTGCAAAGTCATTTAACGTATCCTTGAGGAAGCAAATCTGTGGAACTCATGAATCCTGTTTGCAATAAGAGCAGCAGGAAGCAACACCTGTAATGGCTCTTCTATGTGATGAAGTGGCAGGTGAGAAGAGACGAGAGCTTTGGGAGGGTAAGGCCACTCTTGAGATGGACTGTGCTCTGCGCAAAGGATGGATGAAGGCAGATTGAGACAGAAACCTACCATATGGAGGGCTGTGTCTGGCTGTAGTCGGTTGTTTTATTTATTAGCCCTGCCACGTTGGTCGCAACATTAATTTCATGCCTGTGTTACCACACCTGCATCATGAGCTGAGGTTGCTGACTCCACGTAGCTCAGAGTAGGGGAACACAAGCTTTTCCTCAAACTGCAGGAAAACTGAATGCAGTAAAGTGATTAATAATGTGTTAAATAATGTGTTGAATTTTGCTGTATAAGCTTTAAGCTTTTCATCTTTTGCAAATACTGGCCTTTTGATCTCATATGTTGCCCTTTGAGATATACCTAGTTGTATCATGTTATTCAGATCTGCTTTCATATAATCACAAAATCATAATATAAATTGCAAATTCCCAAACATTTATGTCCTCCGGCATGTAAGCTCTGTTATTTAATTTCTTAACAGCGTTTATCTAATTGCTCATCAAGCTGTTATAGTCACCTGAGAGATAACTTTCTGAAGTAGAATTTGTACAAGAAAATAGATAAAATCATTCATATGACAGCCTCCTATTTTAAAAATGAGACAAAGAAAAATTCATGTTAGATTTGAGTTGGATACAAATCAGCCTCTTGCATTTGTTGGATCACACACTGGTTCTGTGTGTTTTCAGCCTCAGCTAGAAAGGTGAGTTGTTTGTAAATTGCAAGCGACAGACCAAACTGAGGTTGGTGAGCGAAAAAAGCAAAGAGCCAGATCCCTTGGCTTATCGGTGAGGATCAGTTTGAAGGAAAGGAGAAGCTCTCAGTAGGGAGCTTTTTTTCTGTCATTTTGAAAATAAATGCCTGGAAAAGAAATAAGCCTGGCCTCAAGCATCCACAAAATATGTCAGGCCATTAGTATTAGTTGTGCACTTTCATTCTGAATGTGGAAGCATTTCTCCTATAATATCTATGTCTGAGAATGGAAACTTGTTGGCCTCCTTTTGAGTCAGCAACAGGATGACCAACCTGTCTGAAAGATTGTCTGAGGCTATTGCTGAAGTGTTCCGCCCAGCTCGTCTCATGGTTCATCGTAACCCGCTTGAAAATAACTCTCAGCTGTCTTTTTTCCTTTTTATTCTTTTCCCCATATCAAACAGACAGACACTGCTAAAAGATTCATGCATGTGGACTTTGGGGTCATTAAAGAATGATCCACTGCAAAGCTGTTTTTTCACCCTCATAATGAAATCCAATATTCATGATATGGATTTTCCTCTCTGCTCGCCCTCTCATTCTAGTCAGATATGTGTGTTTGCTGGTGTATTTGGATCGTGTTTGCTCAGCCTTGTTCGGCTAGCATGGGTTAATGGTATCCTAAAGGCGCATTTTCAAGCCACTCACTTAATTACACAGGGTTGACGGATGACCTTCCTCACATTACCTGTGTAAAGCAACACAGAGTTAGGTCCTATCTTAGCTTTCCTAAGATTGGGGTCACACTAAATGCCAGTTAATCAAAGCTTTGTTTACACAAGTATTGTGCTAACGGCTTGGAGCTTCCAGCGAGACAATCAGATTGGCACGTGTGTATTTTAAACCTATGATGTGAAAATGTTGACATTAAAATCATATCAGGGATAGAAAGAAAAATACATTTCCTCTTGTTAGTGTAACTTACATCGTTTATATGTATTAGTTATAAGTGCTTTTCAAAAACATTATACGGAGTGTACAATATTTTTACATCTCTGCTATTTAAATTCCATTTGTTGCTAGAAAAAAAGCTTCTCGAGAGTTTCTAGATGTTTTGAGCCAAATGTGGCCTGAGGTCTAGATTCACCTTGAAGAGCATCCCTATCTGATCTCCCAATAAGGAAATCAAAGCAAAACAGCCCCAAAAATGAATAAAAATAGCTCTTTGCTAATGAACTCCGATGCAGGTGGAAACAGTTTATATGCGATTAAGACTAAAACAAGCCATTAGTTGTTTCTGCCAGTCACTGTTATTAAGGTAAGACAAGGATGAATATTTTAAAGCCCCACTACTGAATTTTGGCAGATTTTCTCTCTGAGACACCTGTAATGTTGGCTAATTTGGCATCCATCTTGCATTTTTTGTCTCTTCTCGGAGTCCTCTCTAGTGACTAAAAGTAAATCCAATGTTGACTTTGTCTTATCTCTTTCCCTGTACTTTTCTCTCTTTTCTTTTCCTTACTTCTTACAATAATGTCTTCATGGATTTCTTTTGTGAATCAGCCCCAGTGTGCATTCAAAATGGTCAGTATGTTGATATCCAGTTGCTAGAATGTGGCGTCATACTGTAAAGTGAAATTCTGCTGTGATGTGCCAGGACACAGAAGAAACTTGTGAAGTGGAGTCTGTCAGCCTTGGGATGCTGCAGGGCAATGACAGCTTCAGAAATGTTCATTACAAATGCCACTGTGCCACCAAAACGAACCATAAATTTGGATTGTTAGATTTGTAAAGATATGAAAGACAGTTGCATTCACTTATTTATCTCTTCTTTCACATCTGATGGTAAATTCGGCCTCTGCCTGGAGAGTGGACAGCTCATCAGTATGACTGACAAGAGTTGGGTTGTATCTTCATCTGCTGAAGGGGAAGGAGGTGGAAAAGCTTAAAAGATTTTATAACTAGGTATAAATGAACCATGTATAGGCCTAATTGGATTTTTAGTGTTAGTAGTTAATTTGAAATAAAAGCAAGTTAGTGACACCAGTGTTAATCCCCCCATGGCAGTACTGGCAGTTGAATATTCATGAAGTCATATGAGGGGCTGTGTTATGGAATGTGAAAAATATCAAGAAAATAAACAACCAAAAGAAAAAACATGATGAATAACAGCTTCTTGGATCACGGTCATGAATTTTGTCAGAATACGTAAAATCTGGTATCTGTGATTGAAACTGTGCCAACAAAATAGCTCTATCATCACAGGCATAAGTAACAATTTTAATCAAGTCATCTTTTTTTGTCATTTCATCAAGACATTATTCCACATTTGATCCTCACCACCTTCATTATGATAACCACCAACACTGTTATCATCAACACTGATAATCAGCAGAATCTTTCCTCCCCATCATCTCACTGTTATCTCCATCTTCATCACTGCTGTTAATTCTCAGCATCACACTCGGTTCTCTGCAGCACAGTTGCACTTTGTTGTCGCAGCAAGTCACAGTGTTTTTCACTATAATTACAGACTCCACTGAAGCAAAGGAAGTAATCCTTTTTCTCACTTTGATTTCATTTCATTACTTTCATTCTTCAACCCAACATCATGCAACCCATCCTTATGTCATTCCATTTTAATGCAGCCTCTTTTGAAATATGCAGCAAGCTCAAGATGTGGACATCCTGTCCTGACTCCTTTAGCTTATCCCCTTTAGGGCAGTTTATACTCATGTGGCGTCTGTGTCAAGTCGGCCCCACGTAGCTGACGCAGAGGCAGTGTGTGTTTATACTCGAGCGTAGGTAAAAGTGTCGTGTTGCACTTTCTTTTCCAGATCTGCAGGTTGCAGTAGGGCTGGTAATGGCCGGTAAATTCCACAGGGTGGAGTTTTTTCGATGATTCAACAAAACAAGTTTACTATATACTGGTTACAATTAGTGATCAGTCTTTATGGGGTGCTGTTAGTAGACAGAGCTGCAGCACAGCCTGCTAATTATGCACATAAGCCCTGTTTTGGCTTCTCCGTGGATTTTGAGCAGCAAATCATCAATGTGGCTGCAGAATCAAATATCCGGAAACAAGTAATCACAATCTGACCAATCACAAGGGAGTACTTTCGCGTAGCCGGGATGCACGTCAGGTCGGAAGAAGTGCTCGTCGAGCCTCTGCAAACCTACGCAGAGCCTACGGTGGTGACGGTGTAACCAACCTGACGTAGACGCTGCGCGAGTATAAACTGGCCTTAAATTACCCTTGTTGCCACTTCTTCTGTGTCTTCCTTATTTCCATTTCTCATATTAGGTCTCTTCATGTACATCTGTATGAGGGGAAAATATCGATTTACCGAAACATCACGATGTTTTGCGTGACGATATTGTATTGATATTCAAAACCACAATATCGATTTTCTTTTCTAAAAAAAAAAAAAAAAGCAACAATTTGTTATACATACAAACAGTACACAGTGGCGGTATCAATATTTAACGCCACAATATCGAATATTTATGAAATGTGTTTTTTTTTTACTTTTTTTAAATACATTTTTTTTCTCCCCAAAATCAACAATTTGCTACATATGCAAACATTAACAGTGGTGGTTCATGTCTGTGTTGCATCTAAACTTGACTTTTTGTTAAAGTTTAAATGAAGAAATACGAAACGCTTTAATTTTACATTTATATAGATGTGTATAATGTTAAAAGGAAAACAGTAGAAGTGTTTTTTATTTTATTCTATTTTGCTGAAGGTTTGTTAAATACTTTAATCAAAAGTGGAAATATTCTACGTGTATGACAATTGTTCATATATGTGTCATATATCCAGCTCCGTACGTTCTGTATCGCACTAAGTGGTTGTATGTTTGATGCTACAGGGATACTTGAGACCTTTACTGATGAGGCTGATTTTAATTTCTTTATTCATCTTGTACATAAAGAGCAAGTGTTTTTATTTCTTCTGTAGTGAAATGTAGATCCTCTGTTCTTATTCAGCAAGTTGATGTCAAACATATTACAGGTTGGAGTTTTTACTGTTACAGTTTTCTTACAATTAAATTCTGGTAAAGAAAATCGCCTATAGTATATTACCTATAGTATCGCAATATATCGGGATATATCGTATTGTTGCCCCTGTAATGTATCGCCAGATTCTTGGCGATACACACCCCTACTCTGTATATTCCTCCCTCAATCCATCTGTTCTTCTTATGCCGGACTTCTGTTGCTCCTCGACTCTGACTGTGTTGAAAACTGTGATACTGCATTTAGCGATGGGTGTGCTGCCCTGCATGGAGCTGTTTGGGGTGCAGATGGTATTCAACAGGGGTGCGGGCTCTTGACATGGAAGGATTGATTGTGTATATATACATCTTTAAAAGTGCGTGTGCACAAAGCTATCATACACACATGGACAGTTGTGCTTGGAGTAACCAGGTCTATTCTCAGTGTACATCTAAGTGAATTTGGAATCCTGGGAGAAAACTAATAGTGGGAAGAGTGTCGATGTGAACATGAGTGTTCATAGATGTGTATACAGCACATGCCCATGGCTACGTCTGCACTTATGTGTGTGCCAAGAGAAGGACAGGTCTGTGATGCTTAAGGGTTCGAGCACAAAATGATGATCCGCAGGGTGAGAAGGGCACCACTGGATAAGTGCTCCTCCTCCTAAGTATGAGTCACCACAAGAAGTATATAAGCCAGTGGAGGGTCCAGTTCAGCATGCAAACCGTACCCCATAGTGGACACCCACCCACAGGCACATACACCTTGTTATCTTTCCTTCTGTCATCCACACCTCGACTGCTGTCACTGCGATGAAGAATATAGTTACGCTATGGAGGCGGTAGCAGGGATGTGAGCTTTAGTTCCATTAACAAGTATTTTCTAATTGGGTCTGAGCACTGACAGACAGCCATGCGCCGTACGAGAACATGAGCTTTCTATAAATACAGACTCGCTTTGCCTCAAAGTGCAGCCATACAAATGCTTGCATGCACACACATACACATACCTGCACTCACACAGACACACAAAGCGCAAGTTATACAAACAAGTGAATACATCAGACACTGGTTAAATTGGGAGATCTTGATATATTTTTTCCCTGATTCCTTCTGATTCTCAGTCATTCCTGCCTTCTGCTTGATCTTTCAGCCTCAACAGGAAAAGAAAAATTGAATTAAAAAGTGCTTTTGATATCTCCTAGCTGAAGATAGATAAAAAGATCAGACTCTGTCAACAGGATGACTTCTGCTTCTGTTTTACCCTCTTTCGCCTCCTCCGAACACACCCTTATGCTTCCAACTCCTCACCCCCGCCTGTTGTCCCTCTCCTCTCCTCTGATTGGAATCTGGAAACTCATTTGCTATCTTGCTCTCAGACCCAACTCAGACCGTGTCAGGTAGTCTGCGCACGTCTCCTTCAGTGCTTGTTCTCTCGTTCCCTCCCTCTCTCCTCCCTTCCCTTTTTTCTCTCTTTTGCTCTCTCCTTTCGTCTTTATCCCCTCGCCGTCTGCTGCAAGCTCTGTGGAGAATTTGCCCAAATTACCTGTCATACCAGCAGCTACGTGTAAATAAGCTAGGAAAGTGTGTCGCTTTTTTTTCTGTCCCCCCTCCCCACTTCTCTCTGCCCTCCCCCTACCGCTACGATATCTTGTCTCTTTTTAAACCACCCATACTCTTCTTCTCAATCCATCACATCTTTTCTCCTTTTGTGTGTGTGTGTGTGTATATGTGTGTGTGTGTGTTTGTGTGTGCTCTTAACCCCAATTTCTCCTTGCTGTTTCCCTCTTTCTCTGTCTCTGCTCAGCTGTTTGCCAACAGTACGATTGGGGATGCTCGGAATTTCTTTACAGTTTTTTCTTGTGAGAAAACTGAGTTTGTGGCTGACTCT
Source organism: Atherinosoma microstoma (assembly GCA_037177055.1). Taxonomy (NCBI): domain Eukaryota; kingdom Metazoa; phylum Chordata; class Actinopteri; order Atheriniformes; family Atherinidae; genus Atherinosoma; species Atherinosoma microstoma. The sequence continues at coordinate 7,456,385 of JBBBVU010000006.1, forward strand.
GTGGGAGATGCCGCATGCTGAGAATCAGGCTTCATCATCTGTCATTTGGCCTTTGAGCTTTGGATGATGGGGTTTTGGGAGCAGAGGGGAGGCAGCGTGTTCCATGTATTTATAAATGAGAAAACGCAGGTGCACGTCTCTACATGATGCTTGGTTTCGATGTACTCCATCCAGCAAATATTTATCCCGTTTACTCACCTTTGTAATTCTGCAGGTGCATGCCACTGTTAAGCTTTTGTTTCGGCATTTCCACCTCATACGCATAATAGAAGAAGATGGAGGTGTGCAAAGGAGGTCAGGGCCAAACTCTCAGGTCCAATTTCTCCTTTGGAAGGTGTAATCATACTTCACCCAGGGGTTACAGGTGCAAAGACTGTGATTTGCAGGGAGGTGAAGGCAAAACCTAGAGGAGGATGCTGTAGCGAAGTGGAAAGAGTGATAAGGAGGAGGACAGAGAGGGAGTTCTTAAACCTTGTCCTGCGACTAGCCAGCTATCTTGGGAGATTTATTGAGACTCCCGCTCTCTACTCCTTCTAATTATAAGCCAAGATTTATCTTCCTGATAAATGAAGGTGCTTTTTGATTGTTTCCGGATTATTTTGAAGAACGAATAGAGTATAGACTAAATACCCTCAAAACTCTTGCTAGTTAAAAGACTACTGTCTCCCCCCCCTTTTAGTTTAGGTGTGCTTTATAGCTGATTAAAGCTGCAGTAAAAAGGAACGATTTACCGTAGAAATGGCTGCTCCCAAACTCCAGAACCTCTTGTTTGCAGGAAACTTATTTAGCTTTCATCCAAACCAACTTACAAGTGACTAACACATAAGGGGAAAGTCCAGGATTTTTGTTACATTTATGTCATGTGCACTGGGGGAAATTGGAACTAAACCAGCACCATTCAAATAATAAAATGATCAGTCTACTGTTTATAAATTTTTCCTCTTGGATTTGACATCATCATTAAACATTTGCATAATCAGCCTAGTCTTACCAGGGATTTCAATATATAAATCTTTGTCTAGACATACAATATATAAGTTTTACAATCCAGGATATTAAAGGATGAGATCTCAATGCTTTTATTAGGCAATAATATTGTGCTGGGTGGGACCAAAGTAAAAATGTAAGAAATCACTTTAAGTAGAAAAGGGATTGGACTGAAGAAAAGGTTAGAAAGGACAACATTTAAATGAGCAATCTCTTATTTGAGGGCTGGGGACTCAAGAGTGGCAGCTGTTGGCATCATCACATCATGAACACAAACATGTTGAAAGGCATTCAGTCATGCAATGGGAGCTACATCACGGTAGGTATTGCCTTTATTGTGATATTACTCCAATACTTTTTATGGGCCAATGGGAAAAAAAACTCTAAGACATGTGACCTTAGACATGAGACCACAGTGGTGTAATATTTGCTTTTTGCTAACTTTGGTATAACTCAAAAGCCGCTTTCAGACTTGCTTTGCGGAATTTTTGCAACAAAGTCCAGAGTCGTCTTTTCAAACATATTGTTTCCTCCTGGACTTCTTATGTACCGGCCACGTTCAGATATAAGGAAATGTTCCGGATAGGTCGATTGTCGAAACAGGATAGGAAGTCGTTGTTGTGCTTGGCATCAATGTGCGTGCCCACAGCTAGCCGGGAAATGTCCGCTGGAGCTCTGAGGTAAAGATGTGGAACGTTTGTCTGCAATCGGTAACAAAAACAAAGTCTGCACTATTACCGCTTTTCAGAGCAAGTCTGAAAAGGGCTAAACAAAAACTGAGCATAATTTTTTCCACCAGATAACCAATCCAAGTGGACTGGGCCTTTCTGAATTACAGCCGTAAAGATGGTTCAATTCTATGTGAATGAGTATACAGTAATATGGATCATTTAAAGCAGGGTGACTTAATTCAACAAAATGCAGTGTCGATTTCATGTCTTCCAACTGACCATATGCCAACCGAGCTGTAGGTCACCAAGGATTGCCTACAGAAATTCAAGGAACCAAACCTTTTTTTTCTTTATCATGTAGCTAGTCTAAAAGTCTACTTTCAATTTTCATTCACTCTAGGATTTCCCGCTACGACTCTCTTTGTGATCAGATAATTTATACATTTGCTCATCTTTTACACCCTTTGTAGGGGCTATAAGTGTGAGGGGCCAGTCAAGGTTTGCAGAGATGATAGCACCTGTTAGCTAAAGGGGGCTCAATCATGAGCAGTCACGCATCAGCTCACTGCGATCCCACCATGTGGGAAAGAGGGTAAGATATGCACACCAGGCCCAAGCTGTAACAGGAGCAGAGTGTAAGTCTACTAATTGGAGCTCTGGTGAAATACACACACAGAAATGGAGGAGGTGGTAAAACCACCTGGAAACGCATTACAACAGGACTTTTCATGCATGTTTTTCTCCTTGAACATACCGATGCAAAAGCACACACATGCACCTATCCATGGTTATCCGTGTAATGTAATTTTAATATATGCATACAGTAGCAGTCCCCAGAGGCCTGGCACATTCACGAGGAAAGAAAAACTAAGAGATAAAATTCCTCTTATTAGCGTTCGTGTTGAAACAATGCACTGCAGGGCTTTTTTCCCTTGTGTGCAGCTTTTTCAGACATGGAGGAGAGAAGAGATGGAGGTGTGTGAGCAGGTGTGCAGGAACATTCAAAGAAAACAACAGGGGCTGTTTCCCCTGCTGGACAGTCTTTTAACTTTGCAGCTTTTTCTTAGAAACTTAAAAGACAACTGTGGATCTTAAAGGCAGCACGGGGTAGCTAGGATTGAGAATTCCAACCTGCAGCACCTTCAGACTCTCACACAAACTGATTACATGTAACAGTATGATGCCGTCTTCAGGTGATGCTTTTTAGGCCATCCTCCATCCACATTAGTCCAGTGCCACTGCCAGTCAGTCAGCCAGCCAGGAAAACTGGGCAGAGAAGCAACAGAGAGGATGTTAGAAACTGACAGCAAGCTGAGAGAGAGGCCTTTGATCAGGGAAGCTCTGTGACTCCACACAGTCCTATTTACCCTGGTCTCCCTGACACACAGCTGCCCTCTTGTCACGAAGCATGGGGAGACTTCAGGACCCTCTTCCTCATGCCCTCTTTGGCTCTCTGTTAGTCTGACAAGCTAAAAGCCAGGCTTGATTTCTCCCACGGCTAGTTTGCCAAAGAATATGCCTGCAGGACAAAACGCTCAACTTAACATTTCTGATAAAAAGCCTCTTTTAAAAAAAAAAAAAATCTGGGAACCAGACAGAAAACAATACTGTGCCCTGCTAAAAGCAAAGGAAAAAACATGCTTTAACTAATGAGCTCAGGATAAAATTCCCCACCATGCCATGTTGGCTTTTCATGGCATGATTTCACATCCATTTATCCGCCCCCTCACAGCAAATGGGCTTGAGAATTTATGCTTTTCTACGACAGTGGTGCTATCAAAGCGGATAGCTGCCTTTGGTTGGGGGAAAAGATAATAAAAGGAGTATACGACTGGATCAATACCACTAGCACTCGTTTGTGTTCAGATGGCAGCATAAAGGTGTTACAGAGATTGAAGCGCTTGAGCCAGATGGCAAGAAGACATGGTCTTATAAAGAAGTTTTGTAGGTTTAATTTTGTTTCTATATCTTTAAAGAGTAATTTATATGCGCTGAGCCGGGCACTCTTCGGCTTTTTTTTGATAGAACACTGCATTATGTTACACTCTGTTGGTTTAGTGTTTTTTTTTCCCCTCCTTCTTTCTTTTGGCTTTGTTTGATCTTTTTTGTTGTCTTCTTCTCACTTGTGTACCCAAGACACAGACACCAAGGCGGAGCTGGATCACATACAGCTTTCGTTGTCCAAAGCTGATTGAATTCCTAAGCCCATTTCTCCTCAGAGGGAAAGCAATGAGGGATAATGAGGCAAAGCAAAAATTATGCATCTTCCAAGCACTCCAAAACTATCTACCCTTTTATTCTCTATCCAGTGTAATTGTGTTTCACTGTGTGACAGAATCCCAGAGTTCAGATTGAATGACTTGACCTGCTTTTTCACACTGCTATACTTGAACAGAAGGTGCTTTTATTTTTTTTTTTCCTAGTGGTGACACTTTTAACAAAACTTTAATATGATTTCCTCCATAAATTAAATTCTAACTTTTTAAATGGGTAGAGCTGAGCTAGAGTAAGGTTTTAGTCATTGATTTCAGCAAATGTCCGTGACGGGAATGCTTTGCAGTTGTATAAATGAGCACATAATGTTATCCCCATGATGGATTTTGATTTGATTAAATCAGTATGTACAAAGATGCCAGTTCAATACGTTGGCGGTGCAGACAGAAGAGAGTTGACATATACTCAGATTGGGATTGATTTAGCAGGCGGGATCACTGCAGTGCTTCTTATACACCAGTATTTCCCTGACCAGCAAATTATCTGGAAAACCCAAGGAAATTAACCCTAATATCTGTCTTAAGAGCTAGCCTGAGTGCATTTTAAAAGCACTGTCCAATAAATGTGTCATCTATGTTGACCCGAGGCTGAATTCTCAGAACAGCTCCAGTTGCAGTCAGCAATGCCATTTAATTATAGCGTGTCTCCTGCACAAACTATTAGTCATGTTTCTTTTAAACAAATGAAACGTAAGAGTGGCTCTGTTTGATGTGATTTCCCAGGCAGATTAGCACTGCAACTGAGTACGGAAAACAAGTCTGTCCACGGTAGCTTTACCGTGTGCCTAAGCATATGCTGTAGAGAAAGCCTGGGGTCAGGTCAACTCTCCAATGTCTTTTTGAAGAATCCCGAGTAGAAGGAAAAGAAAAAATAAAGCTGGGGCAGAGGATACAGAAAAGAATGATATATGACTAATAGGAGTATTTGTTCAATTGGAAATGAGAAGTCATGGCAGTGTCAAAGGGAAACTCTTTGCTAATGGCAGAAACGCTGAGGAGTATTGTCAGCCTTGGAGGAGAGAAGTGCAAATGAGAGTTATGGGGAGAAGAGGAGAAGAGCTTGGTGAAGGGAGATAATGAGGTGGTCAAAGTTGAAAAGACAGCCTTACATTTTACAATGAGGATGAGAAAGAATCAAAGAGATAGTCGAAGAAAAGGTGAGATACAGATACAGAGGCATATGCTTGGCTCATGTATTATTGCTGAATATATTGACAAAGCTGGAAGGGTAAAAAAAAAAAAAAAAAGAGAGCTGCTGGCTGCCTTGAAACCAACCCCTGATGGATCGGAGCAATGGGAAGGAGAATGACAATAGTGTTATTTAGACGAATGAGGCAGTCAGTCTCCACAGTGAACGTCATCTTAGAGCCTAGTGTGTATTCAAAGCAGTGCATATACTGTGGTTCATGCTATCTTTGTAAACAACACTCTCTCTGAGGTTTACAAGGCAGTTGCTGTTATCCCTCTTGGTTAGAGGCTGATGATCTGCTAACAAAATGATTGTCATCAACACTCCCAGGGAGGTTGAACTGCATGTTTACCATCACTGATTGTGTTTTGAAAGACTTATACAGGCAAATACAAAATCGTACTTGGTTGTACCAGTGTCCCCCCACTGGCCACAGCCTCTCATGGAGGCAATTAGAAATCAAGCAAAGACATAGACATGTACATAGTGGGAGTTGCACGTCTGGCTCCTTCTACCCCTGAGTGAAAACCAACGGCTGTGACCTTGAGCGAGGTATATGCAATTTTCAGTCGCAAAGGACGTGACAAGTGCAGCAGTTGCATCTGAGAGGGTCTTATCAGCACGGGAGTCGTCTCATCAAGCTGACATGCAGATAATATAATAGGCTGAAATTGGAGAAAGACAGAATGTTTCAGAAGAAAAAGCTTTTGGCTCAGCGTGTCTGTTTGCTGACAAGCTCTCGTCCTTGGCCCCAAATGTGGTTTAGTTCATGCTTGTGTGGATTCTTCGCAGCTGCGTGCGTGCATGCAGTATAGTTGGCAACGTGTTTCAATTGTGTGCGTGCCTGCATGAGTTTTGCGCGCAAGTGATCTGTGGTTAGAGCAATCCCTCAGGTGTCTGATATCTGATCGCCTGGATTGATCGTCCCAAGGAGAGCGTGACATTCACCTCGTACTATCAGGCTGTGAGTTCACCCAATAATAAGGCTGCAGAACAACAGTGGAAGGGCCCTTTGTTACAGGAAGTCAATTAACTCTGCTCAAATCACGTTTCAAGTGAAAACAGAGAAGAAGGGGCAGGGTAACTTCTAGGGGCTGCGCTGATTTCCCATCAATGGATTGACTGCATGACGATGCTCTCCAAACCTATGACTCAGTGTGTGTGCGTGTGTGTGTGTGTGTGTGTGTGTTTGTTTTGTAGTGGGGGTGGGGTTCCCTGCTCTCTGATATAAGGTGAGTCTCCTGGGATGCCAGTTTCAACTTCAGATGAGACGCTGAACCTTTTAGCAAGGCTCCAGGGTGAGCAAGGTAATGCCCCTACAAGCATTGATCTTTTGGTGTTTTATAGGGAATTTCATGCGTAGCAATGGAAAACACCCCGACATGGGTATGGTGCACTATTACCGCCTAATGTATACTGTGCAGCACTGCCATCAATACATCTTTATGTAAAATGGAAAATAAAGAATGCTGGTTCTACTAATGGAATCTAATAGCTAAAGTACTTAGCAACTTAGAGTGGATACATGACCAATTGACCCTACAGAATGCCTCTGTGCATTTGCTGCCCATATGTTGTGTGCTTACAAATACTAAAATATTTTATTTACAGATTATCCACAACATTAAAACCACTAACTGGTTAATTTTCCTCTGAGAAAAACCTGCATCCTTGCATTTATTGTTAATTTTGACAGCAAATTTTGATTTGATCTGATCTTATTCTATTGTAATTAAGTTTTAGTCATGATTTAGTAATCTGAATCATACGTTTTAGTCTAACTTTAGTGCAACTGCTGCAGTGTAACTGTAACTGTGACTTGAATGAGCAAAACAGCTTTTAAAATGTGCCATTCCAATTTTTTTTTTGCTCTAGATTGGTGGTTCAGTGGTGATTATTCACACTGCCGCTGTTTAAGCTAACCCTGGTCTGCTTCCATGGGGAGTATTGAGCAGTATTTATTATTATTTGGAGCAGTATGAATGCACATTCACACTCTGATGCGGACCAAAGAAACAAACTCTGGTCAGCTTGAAAACTGGGGGTCTTGATTCACTTGCAAGTGAACCCTGATGTGGTTCGCTTCCAGTGTTAAAGCCAATGCACTGTGTAGTGAACCAAAGAGAGGAAGTGACGTACATGACGGATAACTCGCTGCCTCTCCTGCTGCTCATACTGGACAGATTCTTGTAAAAACCTCATTAGGTTAATTAAAAACCGAAACCCCAAGCCTGCGTAGTTTTATTGTTGCTACATTATTTACTTGGCCATCAATGAGCTGGATTTTCTTCTTCTTTCTTCTTGGTCAGAGATCGTTTCAGGGATCTCCTCCGAATGAGCAGTTGTTATAAATGCGTGATGTTGTCGAGGCAGTTTAGTCTGCTTGAATAAAGTGCAATGTGAAAGCAAACCAAACCAAAGGAAGGTGTACAATGTTTTGGAATTCCTCACCCAATCATATTAAGTCCCCAAACTATCCTGTTGTGAATTTTCCCTAAGTTGACAGCCCTGAAAGTACCCGTAGTTCATGACATAATGTTTGCTTCAGCATGCTTAGTTTTGCTTGGATGCTTAGTATGCCAATATTCTTGTTTTGTTTTATTTTGTTTTGTTTTATTTTCTTGGCTTGTTTTGTGTTTGTTTGTTTTTTTGGCTTTGCCACATTATTTATTAAAAGGTAATATTAATAGATATTAATGGGATGATGGTCATGGTAGAAATCGCTGGATTTTTGCACTGGAAATATTACCATACAAAGCTGTTACAAAGCTCTATTTTCAATTCTGTAGTGTAGCCTGGGTGACACATTTCACTCTAACCCTGTGCCCCAATTTTATGGGCTGAAATGAAATTTTGCAATCTGAACCAATATTACTATTCCACATTTTGATATGAGCTTGAGCTTTAACCACCTTTTAGATTTTTGATCAATATTCACACCATGGCTGCACAATATATCATTTCATAATTGATGTTTTATTGTCAGTGTGTTCAAAAGACACACTGCAGGATACGTGATACTAGTGGATGCATCTTTGCAGCCTTCTCTCTCCCTTGTTAAACTGGGCTCTGCTGTACCCCCAGCACTATTCTAACAGCCTCACTTCTGAGGAAGAAGGTAATAATTAGGTTTTCTGAAACAGCAATTTTCAATCAATTATAATTAAATTTTCTATTTAATCTATTGCAAAAAGTATTTATGCAGATCAAATATTGGCAAATAACAGATGACAGATTTAAGCTGGTTTAACTGATCTGTTTGTGATTCTTGTTGCTTAATTCAGCCTGAAATGATCTCAACAACTCATAATCTACAGTATATTTGCTCCAAATTTTTTTGTTTAATCAAAGACAAAAGTAGAGGGGGAAACTCTGTCAGAATGAAAGGTACAAATATGGAGATAGAGAAGAGCATTTAGAGAAGAAAGATGGCAGAGGATAAAGAAAACTGATGCAGAACCAGCCCAGGACTCCTGATGATCTATGATGTTATTTGCATTGCTCCAAAATATGTGATTAATGGCTTAATACAGTAACCTGCACCATGTACAAACTTTGTTCATTTATTTGCTGTTTATGGGAAGTTTGCACAAGTAAATTTCTTATACACAATAGTGACATAGAATACCACTGCTCTGATCAGATTGGCTCTTTTCTGTTTATCATGCAAACTTTAAACAAATTATTTGTGATAGTCGCTCCATTGGTTGTCCTGTTATATTCTGAGTACTGAGCTGTGATAAAGATTGTGTTAGTTGTCTTTGAGACAAACAGGTCCATCTTCTCATGGTTATGCTGCTTGTGTGAGACTGTGACAGAGGAGGATTTGCCCGTGCTTTAGTTTAGCACGGCAACGCTGGTTATGGACTGAAGTGACATAATGTTCCTTTATGTGAGGGCAGTTAGGACGACAGATCGAGCCCGGGCCATCAATTCAATGAATGGTCTTTTCTTATGTGCTCCACAGGGCCACTTTTTCAGCACAGAGCATTGGGATACCATGACAGCTCCCTTTTATTCAGCAAAAGTTTTTTCTTTTTCTTTTTTTTTTTTGTCGATAAGATTCCCTCAGCAAAGCTGTCTCACTAACTGCCATTGGGAAATAAAAGGTCTGCACAAGACCTATGGCCGCATAATTTGACATGATAGATAATCGCTTTAAGACTCTCTTTTTTTTAAATCAAGAGTTTAATTTGTGAAAGAGGGGTTATTTTGTGAAAGAGGGGTTAATAGCAGAAGTTATCAGAAAGCCCCATAGCGCTGCAAGAACTCACAGTGGATCCCTCTGGATCTCACAAGATCCCACAAGACGTCATTAAGATTATCTTTGCTTGCTGGCTGGAGGGACATATTCTTTCTCTCTAATGTCATGTTCTGAGCAATCCCTAGATATGAAAACCTCTTTTAAAATGTGCAACCAAAGCAGTCATTACTGGCTAAATGAGGGAATTCAAGGTTAGCAAAAGCAAAGACAAAAGATTCCATGGATAATTGATGAGACATTATTCAGTTTCTGTTTCTGTATCAATATGCTGTGATGCCAGCAATAGTATTTTTTTCTGGCTGGCATCACTGTGATACAGCTGACATCGTTACCCGCATTGTGCATTTGGTCTGGCCTGCAGCCACGGTCATCAGTGGCAGTTAGGGCTGTCTTTGATCATCAGCTGGGAGGGCAGAGCCTCACACTTCACAGCACCTGGTTGCCTATGCCTCTATGTGCTATGCACCCACCGGTTTTTCCTGCAGTCTGTTGTGTCGTTCCAAATTCCTTTAGGTGCTGCTGCACTCCAGATGTCCACCACAGCAAACAGGATGGAGGAGTGGATTACAAGACTTCATCACATCCACCCCATTGGGTGTGCCTTTTTTGTTTAAAGTAGTGTTCAAAAGTTTAAGCGTCACTATTATTAAAAATCAAATGAGTACATCACAAGATTATATTATTATGCATGATAATATTTTATGCACAATTGTTTTGATTTGTACAAAAAAGGCAAAAGGAAGGAAATGTGAACTCTCAAGTTTTTATTAGCTTAAGGCTGTAGCTTGTTTAGAGCCCCCGTTATAAGTAGGTTGACTTGTTCAATCAAGGCTTTAAACTTTGACACCTTTAGCTCAGGTTGATAGTCATATTTATACATAATATATGATATTACTATTATTATAATTGATGCCCACAAAGCAAGACAAGTCTTTAAATAGGTCACAACGTGTTTTCAGTTTATTGTTTCCCTCATCTGCAGTGTAGCTAAATAGAAAATATCAGCTAACAGGAAACAGTGGAGGTCAAGTTGATGTCTGGCAGATCATGAAGACTTTGAAGAAAGAACCGCTCTCAGGATTGTTAGAGAGGAAAATGAAAAGCCTTGTCTGACTGGAGAAGACCTTCAGGAAGATTTAGTCTGATTTAGATTTAGCACACTAGTACAGACCATAAAGGACATAAAGGTTTTTGTTCAGATCATAGCCTCTTTTCTATTCACTGTTGGAGGAATTTGAAGCATGGATGCCCAGACCGTTGGCAGCCACATTGATTTTCACTTAAATGGAATTCCTTGTTTCTGAGCTTAAACAATGTCTCAAGTATGCAAACTATGTTTTTCTGTGCAGTTCCAATTAGTTGCTGCAAAAATGACTGAAAGAAACAGCAGGTGCAGAATGAGATGAATAATTTTGTGTTGAGGCACACTGTCAGTGACACTGTTGAACATGCGGTCTTAGATGTTCCCTTACTGATGTAATTGCATATGTTTTAGTCGGTTCTTATTTAGTTCCAACAGATCAAAGGCCGTAGCTGACATTTTCTTAATGTGTGTGTGTTTTCTGAGGTCACATTGTCCTTTTCCTTCCCAGTCATTATATGCGGGGCACTTACTAAACCTTTCATAATTTGCTAATGTAGCATTTCACTTCTGAGGTCAGCTGTAATAACGCATTTCTCTGAACATTTAGTCTTATCCGGGGTTTTGCACAGAAAGCACTATTAATGTTCCATTCCAATTTGTTATTGGTAAACACTGTGAAATTGCATGAGTCAACAGCTTCACTGAAGACCTGATTTGCATGAGTTTTCCTCTTGAAACAACATCCTCCCTTTTAAAGCGTGTTTTAGTCTGCACCATCTGGTCCTTAGTTCAGTGCTCTATCAAGGATTGAATAGTCTGTCTTCTATGGAGAATGGAAGGCCTCAATTTTCTTTTCAGTATAAGTGAATATAGCATTTAGCATCAAAAGGCAGCAGCAGCAAATTATATGATGTAGCACTGTATTTCATCTGCTGAGCTCAGTAAATCCTAATGATTATTTTGTGGATGGACTAGCATCCGTCTTCTGTGTAGATCTCTGATCCGTGTCTTTTAGTTTTCACTGTGAAGAATGTTTATTTTTCTCCTCCTGAAATGCCAAACTGCAGACCATAAAACTCTGCTGCACAGCAGTTGCAGTGAATATATCTAATGTGTATTTTTATCACGCCTTTGAAAATTGTTGGCTGCCAAGTGGAAGGATAATAAGATGTGGAACGTGCGGGTGAATTTTAAAACAATTCCAATTTTGCCCTCTGTTTCCATTATCATAATCTTCAAAGATGCTTGTCTTGTTCATTTTGCTCATGACCCTGGCAAGTAAGTCATTGAATTTCCTGAAATAACTGCAAATAAGAGAGCCATCATTAAGATCCCCTGTGTGTAGGAGTGATAGGACGGTAGAGAATTTGGATATGAAAGGACATCCAGTTGATGGCTTTGCAAATGATCTGAACTCCACTCATGACATGAATGCAAATCTGTCAAGTTTTCTTCCTTCTTCTGCAGTACTGACTGACCTCCATAATTAGATGAGTGCTGAGAGATGTGCTCAGCTTGTGGTAGTGCTGACGTGAAAGAGAGTGAAGTGTTTTTAAGCATGGTTTAAAGGTTGTAAGACACAGGGCAACTCTGATAGTAACACTGTACCTTGAATTAACTTGGCAGGGTGGTTCTAATCTCATAGGAAAGCTTTTTGTATCGAGAAAATATGTTCCTTTCAGTTGATTTTTTTCACTTTGGTGCTTGTAAGGGTGGAAATTTTTTCTCTGTGATTGCTAACAATAGTGATGTTGGTCCCACTGGGGAAAAAAATTACATTCAATGCTTTAAACTCAGATATGGTTTACGACAAAGCCCTTTTGTTCATTTCACAAAACATGCTGCCTTTTTTTAAAGCAGAAGTATTTAGTGTCTTTACACAGGCAACCACACTAGAGACTGCCTAAGTAATACAGTTTATTCTAACCATGTCCAGTTTCTTTTAATATAGATCAGGGAGTATTTCATCATAAAATGAGCAAAACTGGGGACCAGATTTACTGAACTGGCAAATTTATGTGAGTAGATAGGAGTAGCTAGTTCTGCAAATGATGACAAATCCACACCGTTCTATGAACATGACCACATCTGGCTCGTTTTTACAATAACTGAAGCAATCGGAGAGCAGTGAAAATCAGCATGGGGTCTCAAACAAGCAGACCTTTTGATGATCAGGTGCAGCTAATTAACTGAAAACAGAAGCAATGCTTGTTTCATGTACAAACATATTAGGCCATATAAGCATGACGGTGACTGTTTATGGGGCCTTCTTCATTAATAACTCCTGCTTTCGTGCTTATAATTGTTATAAGACTTCCATATTCAACATAATTATTACTTTTTTGTTTCTCATTTATTCTCACCAAATGACAGTGAGATGATAAATATATCTCTGAAGACTGACAAGAAAACTATCACACAAGTACACATCATCCCTCAATTGTGTGGGCAACCTAGTCACATCAGAAATTGTGAAATAAGAACTATTCACACATCCATTATATACAGTAGATGTTTCCAGGCATTCAAAATTGTGAAAAGACAATATTACAGCAGGCAGTTGTTCTGAGTTGGATGGCATTGTGTGAAATGAGGGAATTGTACGTGGCAAATCCATAACTGTGTGCAGTTTTCCAACCCAGACCGTGCGTTTTTGAACATCAAACTGTGTAGATTAATTCAAATACTTACCTTTCGGGTGGGGGTAAATGGTCGATTCTTAGATGAAAAGAGATGTTGATTTGGAAGATTCTGAATCAATTCTGAAAATACAAAGAAAAAATTAAGTTGAAGTGATGCGGGCAGTGTAGTGAGCACAAAATGGCTCAGCATAAAACCTGATCTGCACCACTGTGTCACAAGCTAGCATGTGCTATCATCAGCTTTTATGAAGTTCATCTCTTTTTTTGGAAACACAACAAAGAGTAAGAAGCAGACATTTTCAGCAGGGGAAGGATGAAAAACATCATGTTTTGATGCTGCCAATCAGGGGAATATCGAGTAAGAAGTGTCAGATCATCTTAACTCAGAAAGTGTGAAGCAAATTACAAACTCTATTGCAGTTCTTTTTCATTGCAAGGAAGTAGGATCTGTATTCAGTCTGAGAATTGAAAGACTTTTATGTCCTAACCCTAAGCTGCAGCATATAAGTTGAAATGTTGGTAATCTTGGAAAAAAAAAGTGAAAGGACTTCGAAAGATATTGTACAGGATGGGATTTGAAGTAGTTACCTGCGGGTATAACATCACTCAGCAACATCTCTTTCCCCCTATAATGCCAATTTTGTCCTCGGCAAAACTGAAAAATGTTGGCATCATTAAGTCATGAGCATCAATGTTGTTATGTTGTATCAAGAGTAGAAATGCCTTCAGTAGGAGTTGTATTTCAGTAGAGATTGAGCAAAGAAAATCCAGCTTTTGCACAATTTTCGAGCCTTTATCATAAAATTGCTGTGTATTTTTAGGATCTGTCATGAGGTCACTGTTGCTTTTGATGGCTTATATTCCTTCCTTCCCTTGAAATATTTGCTCGACTGTTTGAAGTGCCCATTCATGAAATTTATTTGCTCCTACACACATCAAAATGCAGACTGAAATCGAGGAACAGAAGCCACACTATAACAAAAACCCCAATGTATTTCTAATTATTATTCTTTTGTATTCTTTTTGTTTTTGTTAATTCTATTTTTATTGCAGTTGGAGGTCTCAGCGTTTCTACATGTCCTCCAGGAATTAAAGTATACCATGTCTTGGAAATCAATAAGTCCTGATATCACTATTATTGTCTTCTGTTGTTTCAGATAAAAAACCCCAGCAGCAAATATGGCAGTTACATCCAGCAAAAGATTTAAGTCAAACTTTTCTTCTGTAGTATTTAATGGCATAATTTGTGATAAATATTGTTCTGCCTTACTTGCAACACTGCACAATTCATTGTGCAGTGTGGCAATGCCTCCCCAGATGTTACACGCTGAGAGGATAACTCCCAAACATTCAGTCTTTACACTATATAACTTAAATGTAAAGCTGACAGAAGCAAAGTTATGATTACAGATATACAACTTTATACATGAAATTGACCTGGCATTACTAAATAGTCATAGCCCTAGTCAACAACTATGAGTGAGTCACAGAGAGGGGGGGGGGGGGTAACTCCAGAAATGGATGGAGGCAAGCAGGTAAAATCTCAGAAGAAGCAGGAATAATGAACAGAAGAGGATAATTGCACAAGTGTCCTCAGCATACACGAGAGGATTACAGATATTTGTGGAGCCTTGTATATACTGGGTGTGGTGCTAATGAAGAGATTTTTTATGCATATTTTTTAATTTGCACATAAATAATAATGCAGATAATGGAAATTGCATTAGAAAAGATATAATATAAATGTTTTATGGTCTGCTGAGATGGCAAGATTTTTTGAAAATTTTTTGTTCAGCTCAAATAGTGACAAGGTGACAGTCAGTACTCTGGACCACTCTGGACATGGGTGAAGGCTTGTTTTATTCTATATGCATTTAAAAAAAAAAAAAAAAAACTTTTAATTTTTTCTTTTATGTAAGGCACTTTGTGTTGCCTCTGGCATAAAAAGCGCTTTATAAATAAAGTTTGATTTGATTTGAGTAATATTCAGGAATTTGATCATCTGGCTCATGAGGGATGTCACTCATCCTTTCCTTCAAAACATGATGCCCCTGATGGCTTGTCTGAATATTTCGTCTATAACTTGGAATAGGGGAGGCAGTTTTGAAAAAGATTGAAGCTACTAATTGAATGAAACATCTAACACAAAGTCACAAACATGAACCAACCACTTAGTAAATATGAGTCAGTGTTACGGATTGTTTTAACATCTAAAACCTGCCTGCAGCCCTTACTGTAGGACACTGTTGAAGTGTTGTTTCGGCCACAAACAGATCAGTCTGTTTCCAGAAAGCTTGTGGATGTGTACCCAGACATAGCAAATAGAGAAATACCACTGGAAACTGTAGGGGCAGTGTTGCATAGTATAGCTTACATCCAACTACTGAAAGGAACAAAGAAGAAGAAAAAGCTGTGATGTATTTTATGGCCACACTGCTGTCTATAGCGCTGCGTCTATTTAAACATCCCCATCATTGCCATGTTTGCTATAGTCTGAAACTGAAGTTGGAACCCAGCAGTGATTTCTCTGAACTCTGTACTGCCCTTTAATGGATGTTGCCTCAACACCATGTCGAAGTAAAGGAGAAAAAAGGAGTATGTAAGCAATGACATTGGACAAGGTTTGAAACGGACGTACCTATTTACGTACATAAAGGGAGCATAGATGAACCCTGAGATCGATTCTCTGGTGTTATTTATCTTACAAACCTCATTAGAATCCAGCTGCTTTGAAAGGTAATGTTAATTGAACATCCACTGAAAAGAAAAGTGGAGGGAAAAAAACAAAACAACTAAAGCTGTAATCTTACTCAAATTGATATATGAGACTAATGTTGTCATTGTTTTTATTTTTTTGAGTCACAGCCTATTTTAATGATGACAATTAGCACCAGTGGTGTTAATCTTTATGAACCATCTAGTATAAAAGGGAAAATAATTTGTATTTTTCCCTCCCAGTTTGTTTGGCAGTGTTTAAACTTTGTGATGCATGTTGATGTAAACCTTGTCAGGGACAGATGTGCTTTAAGATGGAAATTAAAATCAGGTGTGCAGCTGGGTGTGAAGATCACGTGACTGCGAAAGGACATCTGTCGAACAGGTGTGGAACAGCAAGAACAGCAAAGATTCAGTTATAACGGATCAAGAGGAAATGAGAAGAATCAGAAGCTGAAGAGAGAGACGGGAAATGTGTCCTTATGACAACTGGAGTAGACAAGGGTGTAATTAGTTTTGTCTTTCACACCATTATGTGGAGATCATTAGGAAAGGATAATTTCCAACCATCAAGGGGAACTGGCCAATGAACCAAGCTAAAGCCGTTCCACTTTGAAATAAATTAATGATAATACTCAAATCTTTTTCATTTTATCTGGTCCAATTAACTGATTGTGTTGTTTAGTCTACAAGCAGGACCTCAAAACTCAGCTTGTGATGAATAGGATGATAAATCTATTTGATGAATCCCTTTTTTTATATATTGACTTATTGGATTCAATTATTTTCCCAGTGTATCAGTGAAATTAATATAGCGACCAAACAGGAAAGTAACAACCTCTGCCACTGTATTCCAAAGGGAATATGCTTATGATATTCTTTTTTTTTTTCTTGTCAAATCATTCATATCACTGTCACTTTTCTTTGTATGCATTTCATATGTGCAGGGCATTACCCATTATGCTGCTACAACACTCCTTGCATCTAACACAAGTGTTATTTTGATGGCTAAGCTTTGTTTTTGTCTGTAGATAAGAAATCTTTAACTGGCCCTGGGCTTCTCTAGTATCGTTTTATAAGCTTCCACCTAAATACACAGAGCCCGAAGGTGAGCAGGAGCAACCACACTTGGCCTACTTTACTGATCTCTCTCCGCTCTCTCCTGCTTTTGCTTAATATCATTGTAAATTTATACAAATTTATTCTTGATATCTTTGTGTTTGAATGATAACTAAGATTTAAAAAAAAAAAAGAGTCATGACTTTTCTGCAGCACTTTGATTTATTTGACTAAAATAGTGAGAAAGGTCAAATTCAGTGAGCTAAATTAATGAGCTGCTGCAAAACTTATTAGTTATGAAATTCAAAAGGCTTTATTCCTGAGTCAGACTGTTCAGTAAGTTAGTTTTGTCTATTTGCTCGGAGTAGTTCACATAGTGCTCTCTATTTTGGGGATAGACTTTTTTAATTCTCGTCAGTTTTCAGCCTTTAATGCTGTAATTCTTTTTTTTCTTTGCTCTGTCGCTGCAGGAGATCATTGCAAGTGATCCTCGTGGAAAATGTGTGTGCCGTCTGTCACAGTGTAACACATAAACTTAGGATTTACATTAGTGTTCTGAAATCCGCTTAGCACATTTTATATTTCTGATCTCATTCTCCACTACTGATGAATTTCTAATTATTAATCTGATGGAGGGGCTCACTGCTACTGTAAACCTGAGATGAGTGGGGCAGGGCCGATGATGGAATATATTGCAATAATACCCACAAAATGTGTTGAGAAGCAAATCCCTCACTTCTCAAGTTCTGCTGCAAGTCTTGGTGAATAGCAGTTTGGGATCAAGGGACACAGCTGGGGACAAAGAAATCTCTGATTTGCTGTATACCAAGTACACTTCTACCTGGCGTTGCAGAAAACTAAAAGCTGTGGGAAGAAAAATGCAATGCAGCAATTTGATCTATTTTCAGGTGTGTCACGACCACATGGCACCACGGTGACACAAACTGCTGCAGCAGTACGGTACATTAATAAAACACAAAGTTGCTAAACCACATTTGAGGTTATATGATTGTAATTTAACTCAATATTCACACAGAGGACAAGGTAACAAGCATTAAATCTCCCACACCTGGTGGTGGCGCGTGTCCAACTCGCTGTCGGCAGTGTGGGAGCAGCAGCAGCAGCAGACCTGGGGACGGATGCTGCATCCTTTTTCTCCCTGCTGGTCCTACTCCCATTGAGACTTATTGTTTTAGTCTGTCACTTATTGGCTTCAAGGCTGTCTTAATCTAATGCAATTTAAGCCACTTACATTTTTCATACAGTGCACATTAGTGAGTTAGTACTGCCTGAGTGGGCCAGGTTAAGGGCTTTCCTGAAGGGCATTGTCACTGTTACAAACTTATCTGCTGTGTTTTACACTTTTTGTATACTCTTTTTTTACCACGATTGTATGGATTAGATGCAAGGGTTACTTCATGCTGGGGCTTCTCAATAGGTAGCTCAAAACCCATTTGCAGGCATGAATGCCCTGGGTCAGTTCCAAGATGCAGACATTTGTTTTCTGTTTCTTTTTTTCCTGTATCGACTGAACAGTTTATCAAACTGCATAAGAAAAAAGTTCTTAAGTGTGATTGTACAGAAAAAAAAGACACCCATGTTGTCTATTAAAGTGTGGAATTGTGGTTTAACATTAACAGTGCATATACAGCAGCTGGTGGATTAGAGATAAGGAATATTTACACTGTATGTATATCTGTGTGTGTGTGTGTGTGTGTGTGTGTGTGTGTGTGTGTGTGTGTGTGTGTGTGTGTGTGTGTGTGTGTGTGTNNNNGTGTGTGTGTGTGTGTGTGTGTGTGTGTGTGTGTGTGTGTGTGTGTGTGTGTGTGTGTGTGTGTGTGTGTGCTTCTATTTGTGGGCTTTTCAAGCCAAGTTCTACATGTTCAATCTTCCATTTGCACTCTTAATACAGCTAGTTAACTTAAAGTGTGCAATTCACAGCCAGACACTTTAAAGGATTACATAATAGTCATGCTTGACCTACATGACTTTGCATATCTGGATTAACCCCGTAGTGAGCAAACAGTCGCTGTCTTGCCTTTCAGAAATGACTAAATAAAAATATAAAGGCCTTATAAATGTTAGTTGCAGGAGGTTTAATGGCCTTTATACTCCACATTATCTTGTTGTGCTGCCTCCATCCTCCATCCCAGTGGTCTAACATGGCAGCGTGGAGCTTGTCAAAGATGGAGGAGAGTAGTCAGGCTGTAGAAACTCACATCGATCCACTCACCCGCAGTCCACACCCAAACCTGCTGACTCCCAGCAAAAAAAAAGAAAGAAAAAAAATCTACCCTCAGCTCTTTTTGTCCTGCTGCACCCCTTTTGTTATCCCAATCATCAACAGCCCAAGTCACCTGGACACTTTCATCCTTCCTTGCGATCATAACTGATATGACCTTTTTTCTTCCCTTTACACTTCCCCAAAATTAGAAGTGACGCTCCCTCTGTTTGCTGTCTTGTTCAGATTTTTTTTTTAAATCCACATCCAATTTTGCAATTCTCCTCCCATCCCTCATATTTCTACCTCCCCCTTTATCTTCCCCTTCTTCCCTTACGCATTCTTCAGTTCGGCTTCCTTCTGCACATCTATTGGTTTGTGAACACAAACACAAGTGACAAAATGCACATGCACCTGCTCACATGCACACACACACATTCATTTCTCTTTGTCTTGCTCCCTGCTGTTTGTAGGCCATATTGAAGGCTCAGTCATAAGGGATTAGCCACAGACTTGATCAGAGTCACAGTTGTTGCCAGTGTTGATTCTGAGGCATGAAGATTTACACCCAACACTTAATAACACACATTGGGATATTGAGCTTGATGTCTGTTTTTCAGCTTTGCAGGGCAGGCTGGGTGATCATTGTGTGCTTGTCTTAAAAGGATTTTGTTCTTTTTAGAAGACATGAAAGCCCTGCACTGCACACATCATTTCTGCACCAGATAAAACATTTCCACCAGAATAGGTTTTGTCACATGCCATTTACCCATCGACGCATGATTCTATAATCTCTCGTTACTCTGCATCCTTTAGGTATCATGTTATTCCAGTCAGGCGGTACCATCTCCAAAAATGCTTAATTCATGAAACTAGGAAGTAACCTCATGACATGAGATTGAAAATCATTAGAAAAAAAGGGACATCTATCTTAGGGATTTATTATGGGAGTAGAATTAAAACATATCAAGACTTTATAAAGACGATAACACCTAAAGTCATTATACCCCTGGCATTCTAAGATAATTAATCACAGGTTCCAGATAATTATATTCTCATTTAAAATAGATCAAACTTTAGGATAGAACTCTTCAAATATCAAGTGATAAAGAATTTCAAAGGGAAAGTTCAAAATGTATTTTTCATGAACGACTGCTGTGCAACTGTGCACACATTCCTTACAACAGCTTTTAATTCAATAAAGGCGGAATTTTTTTTAAAGCATTGACTAATTTCCAAGATTACTGTGTCAATATGCTCTAATTTTCCAAATCTATCACCATTTACAAATTCAGCTGGCACCGTAGTCATAGAAGAATTTTCAGTGTTGCATTCTTTAGATGCTCTTGCATGAGCATCAATGCTGAGTTCCTGTGATTTGATGTTTTGCATATTCACCGTCCAATATGCAAGGCGGGAGCACATTATGCATTCATTTTTCCATCACACGGCCCTTATTCATAGAGCGTTTTCATCAAAGCCTTACGGCAAGCTGGAAGATCAATCGACGTCATGTCTCTTGATCTAGATTGATACTGGACGACAGGAGAATCAGTAACCATTCAGCTCGCGTCTGTTTACAGTTTGGTGTGCTGCCATGCTATTAGGCTACAGCGGCTGCCAGTCAGAAGCCGAAGAGCTTCCCCTCCACCTACTCCGATAAGACAGATCTGATCCGTTCCTTCACTTGGCTGATGTCAGCAGTATCATTAGAATAAATGAATCACCATATTGCACTGTCTCTGCTTCCTCACTTCATGCATACGAGAGGAGGCGTCTGTTGGCAGAAGCCTGTGTAGTGTACACTTTGTGTCATTTTGTTTTTCATTTATTGACCTCTGTGCAAAAGCACATGAATTTAAGCTATTCAAATGCATTAAAAAAAGAAAAAAAAATCCCTGTTTATTCACACAAATGAGTGTCCGTGTTCCTCGTTAGGCCTCCAAACGAGACCTTAATTAGTTAATTGGCTTGTTACACCAATTGCTCCCACTGCAGCCTGTGTGGGTTGGCTGTCATTCATGGGAGGAACTATAAAAGAGGGGGAGCTGTCGTGACCACTGAAAGAGAAGGAGGGAAGGGACAGGAAGAAGCACTGTGAGAAAAAATGTGTCAGTCACTTGTTGATTTAATAAAGTGTGGCAGGTCAATGGCTCACCACTCTTGAGTGGGATGATCGCAGTCTGCTCTCAGTCTCATAGCAGAACAGTGGGTGAGGGGTGACTTTCAATTAGCAGAATGAGCCTAATTAATCAGTGAGGAGGTGATCTGTAATGGGGACCAGCAACATCGCCTGCTCATGGCTGTGACGGGGTGAGAGGTTTTGTTGGTTGCGTTGCCATGCCATGGTGACCTTCATTGGTACAGATGGGGAACAACAGAGTGCACATATGACAGCCCAGAATCATCATCATCATCCTCATTACCGAGCAATATGGTAGAAATTTCTTACTGTGTCGTACATATTGCAAGTGACCTGTGAATGATGGCGTCAGCTACACGGTTTGGAGCATGACAGGAATACTTTGCATTTAAATGAACTCATTAGTTTGGTTAATCAGATTTATCTTAAAAATGTAACTTAATCTTGTCTCTTCCAGTTTTTATAAAAAAGAGGAACTTTACAAGTCATAGTGCAAGATTTTATGTTTTTCTGTTGCTGTCGTTGTTGTCTTCCAACTGGCCCAGCACAAAGTTGTTCCAATTTCTGATTAAAGGAGATTAATGCTGATTGAAACAAACTCCAGAAGTGCTCACTTGGACTTGGAAGGACTCAAGAAAACTGTGTGAGCATCAAAGAAGAAAAAAGTTGAGCTCAAAAATATCTGGACTCTCTTTAGTTTTATCTGTTTACCAAAACACATTTAAGTTGCAATTATATATGATATGTACATACTTAGGCCCTGATTTACGAAGATTCCAAATAGCGACCGCTAAATAAATTGCGCCGCAATTATTTAGCGCCTGTTGTG
>JBBBVU010000006.1:7496711-7511923 GCA_037177055.1 Atherinosoma microstoma
GAGAGGGAAGCCTGGGCGTCCCTGCTCAAGCTGCTGCCCCCGCGACCCGACCCCGGATAAGCGGAAGAGGACGGTACTGTACGGTAACTTTAGATATTTTAACCGGTGCCAAAAAATAAACAACTCTCAATGTTTATTAGTTTTGATGCCCAATAGGCTTTTGACACAATGAATTGGCAATTCCTACAGAATTCCTTCTCTGTTATGGGATTCCATCAAACATTTGTTGAATGGGTCTGGGTTACTTATACAAACCCAAAGTCACATGTGACAGTAAATGGCTGCTGCTCAAACATTTTTTCTTTAGAAAGAGGGGTATGACAAGGAGACTGTCTGAGTCCTCTACTATTTGCCATAAATATAGGACCCCTGGCAGCATTAATCAGGTTAAATAAAAACATTAAGGCCATGAAAGATGAAAGTCAGATTGAACATAAAGCTTCTCTATATGCTGACAACCTCTTTACATATATCAGCAACCCAGTTACCTTCTTCATTAACAGTGCTGAGCATGTGTTCCACATGTGGACCATATGTTTATGCACATTCAAACCACATGTGGTCCACATGTGGAAAGATGTGGTTTTGGAACATTTTCATGTGATCCATATGTGAACCACATGTGATCCATATGAATTTCACATTTTTCTGTAAGGTAGCTTTGCTATCAAAAGTCCTTCTTTTGTTGCTAAAAAGATAATAGCAGTACCTTGGTTCAGGCCCTGGCCCCCACGATAACACACTGGGAACAAAGAGTTAAAGACATTTGCACTGTGGACTTCATAACTGCCAAACTAAACTTGAAAACTGAAGACTTCTTGGACCAGTGGTCACCTGTAACTTCATACTTTACCAATTAAAGATATATGAAAGATGTGTAGATGGATGTGTACGTGTGTACTTATTCATGTTTAAATGTGGTTATGTATGCAGTCAGTAATTTATCTGTTAGTACATCTCTTAGCGATCTAGATCCGTCTCACTGTGGCCAAAAGAACAGCAAGACATGAATCACTCTACATGTGTACTCTGTGAGCTGGATTATTAGGAGAAACCTTCAGAATTATTTTGTTCCACTGAAATAAAAAGAAGTAAAAAAAAAAAGAAAAAAGCTGATATGAACACCCATTTTGTACCACTCTCAGTCCTCTTCCTTGAGCGTGTAGTAGCAGTGTAGTGTGATCTCATATGTGTTACATAATAAATGCTTCAGACTCACTTCACTGTGGATATCTCTTGTCATTTATTCTTACATCATCTTATGTTGTACACCAATGGAGCGAGATTTCCAGTATCAGCTGAAGAACTTCATTTCTCGTTTTTCTAATCAACTGTTTACACACTGAGCTGAACTTGTCATTTTGTACATGTTCCTTGAAAAGCTGAATGATTTAATGATTTGTTAGTTTGTTGACTTCTGTATTTCAGAGTTTGTTTTTCTGCAGGTTTGTCTAGACAGACCCAATCAGCCCTGGACTTTCTGACAAATAGTCTTCGCTTCCACCTGAGCACTTCATTATATAAGATATATTTTAGCATGGGACCCAGCTGTTTCACAACTAAATGTCTGCGTAAAGCTGGCTTGAGCTTTCAGCTTGGTGTCTTCAGTCCTTCGCCTTGCTTATTACCTAATTTGTTTGGTCTAGTGTAGCGGCATCAGATCTGTTACTCTGCTAACAGGCAGGATGAGCCACAAGGTCAGTGGTTAACCGCTCTCTTGATCTATCCTGTTGCCTTCTGAAATACTCAGTTAAAAGGTTTATTAAAAGCACAAGGAAGGAAACTCATGGGTTTGGAGGTTAAAGGCTGAGTCCATGAGTTAAAGCTGTTTACATCTGAGTGAGCCTTGAGGAGAAGAGGCAGGTCTAACGGTGTACTAGAGGATGGTTGTGCAGATTCTACTGATCCAAATTGCCAGCTGAAAATTTTAGACCTCTTTGACAGCCCTTTGTCCAATAAATAGTCAGAAGAAGCCATGTTGAACAAGGTTTTGGCCTTTCTATACTGGTGTCAGGTTGTGTTAACAGCAGAACACTTATTTGTCCCATCCATCTGTAGTGTTTTTGACCTCTTATCCTCTATCTGAAAAGCCAGCAGCCTCCCTTTGACTCTTCACCTCAATTTGCTGCTTCAGATCCAAAGGACCAGCCTTCAAAAGTCTTGGGACTCGTGTGCGTGTCGCTCTTCCTGTTTCAGAGGTTTCTTTTGAAGTGAAAGTTCAGTCTGAAACATTGCTCGGGTAACTTATTTTCCAGCCATTTCCTTGATTTTTTATTGATTCCCATCTGCCTTGGTTGGGTGGAAAAGAAGGAGAAAAAAAGGGGGGTGGGAATGGAAGAAGGGTGGTAGATCGATGTTAGCTTGACATCCCTAGGGGGGTTTAGTTCAGATGCATTTCTGATGAAAGTCTTTAACCATTTCTGTCTTGCCAGCATGACAAAAGGAAACAAAACAGCCATGAATATTTGTTTTCTTCTTTAGTTTAATTCCAAAAGCTTCCTGCAAATTTCCATGTAATGTTCAGTGATCTTTTTTCTTATTGAACTTGCAAGTGGTGTGACGGTGAGATGTTTGTTGCTATTGGAAATCATTAGAAGACATCAATTTGTGAGCTTAAGGCCAACTTCGGAAATGATCAAGGCAAATATCTGTCTCCAAAGTAAGCACTGAGGATGTACTGCGTTGCATTACTAAATCTTGCCCCGCAGCTATTTCTCCACTTGTATTGTGTGTCAGAGACAGTTGTCGCATGCCTGACACACACTGAACAGGAACAGAGGGCATTTTATGTTATAACCATATACTAAATCACAGGAGGAGACCAACACCATATAAATCAGGATCCCAGATGCTTTCCTTTCAAAAATACAATCAAATTGACATGCTGTTCATGCCCATGTAATCAGGGGAGGCAGTTATTAATTATGGCGGTGTAGTAGACCTCAAAACCTTAATTCACAAATGGCACAATTGCATGCCGCAGCCTCCTCTGTGTACCCTGCATCTCCATGTCTATTCCTACAGCGGCTCCATACAGCACTCCCTCACCAGTCATCCTCCATGGCTTTGGCCAAGCGTGCAAATGGCAAATGGACACCGGGTGCCCCGGCAGGCCTTTCAGCCCATGTCTTATTCATGAGCAGGGGACGGTGTGATGCCCCTCGTCTCACACCATGTCAGAAACACACTCTGCCCTATGCACCGAAACCTCTTACCACGCATCCCCTCCAAACCACTTCGTACCCACTCAAACTGCCGTGACATTTTCACTTTATGTGCTGCTCCGCTGTTATCCTGCCTAGCAAGGAAAGTGATAATAGTAATAGCCAGCCGTAACAGCAGGAAACATTCAGCTGAAATATAATCCGATGCAACACCCCAGTTCACAGCTAGTCACCACTGCTCTAAAAGTTGCTGCTTGAATATGATAATGTGATTACCGGTGGTGTTTCCGTTTATTGCAGCACATCAGTGAGGAGAATCCAATGTTGTGGTCAGGCTTCAGGCAAGAATGCAGGCTGCCCATCCCAACAAGCATCTCATAAAGAGCAGAGAGTGGATCCAAGCAAGAGAGGTTAGATTATTACATCGCTCCGTGGTTTCATGAAGATGGGTCCAGCTTCCCGGGCAACTGTGACATCAGCAGTCTGACATTCAGAATGAAATGTCTACTGCACAGCTCTGGCACTACTAAGCCTGTGAAGTCAATAAAGTAATAAAGTCGTATTGAGCACTGAGCTTTGTTTAAAGGTCGGGTCATTTTCGGTGGCCAAACGAAGGTGTTGGCTGTGTAGAAGGTGGCGACATTAACAGGCCGACATCAACAATAATGTGTGAGCCACATCCAAAAAGGGCTATTGCACTAATTGTATTCATTCTTAGGGCATAGATACATTTACAAAGACTTATCTCTGTTTAACCTGATGTTAAAGCAGCAATGTTTGTGTTAGGTTTCCCCCCTGGGACTTACGTCTCTTGGAGCATTAGAGACTATCCTCAGGTGAGCAGAGGCATGCCTCCTTGAATTTCACCTTTTATAGTGGCTTCTTCTTTTTTCTAAGAGCTGGCAGTGTCATTGAGAATCAACTGATCGATTACATTTTAACAAGACACCAGTGATGGGCTCTCTGCAGGCTTTAAACATCCAATCTATCATGGCAACGGCACTCCTTCTTTTGCCTTCTACTCAGCTTTATCTGTCGCTTTCTCCTAAATGGTTTGCAGAAGAGAAAATTATCTGCTGATTAAAATTTAATTAAAAGCCAGTTAAAAAATTTTCCCTCCTTCTTTATTGCCCTCTTAAGGAACAGTTTTTCCCTTCAGGTGGGGAGCATCTCACTTAGGTGGCGGGGAAACTGCTACACTGTCCCCGATTATTTCTTAGCTTCTTTTATTTCACCTAAACATCAGCACATTTAAAGCCCAAAAAGGGGGTTATATCATGCCCTTTTCCTCATGCTATGACACTCTGGGGGTCTAAAGTGAAATCTTTGCCATTTACAATTATCTGTCCTGTTGCTGCCCCACCTTGGGTTCAAAGTTAAGTCCATGAAAGCGGAAATCAACTCTAATCCACTTATCTCATTGATTCATCCACCTCTGACCCTTCTTGCCCTGACTCTGTCTTGCCTGGAGATCATATCTTGGGCCCTGTCCCCTTGCTGTTCCACTTGGCTGGAATAACACACAGTGGCAAGGGTCAGGAGGATGCATAGCAATACTGAGGTTGCAGCAAGGATCTCATCCTCTCAATTAGCCTCCTCCAGAGTCTCCCTGGCCCTTCGGGGCTGTGAATTTAATTAAGTAATTGAACAGATGATTCCTATTTGGCTGGCTGTTCTCAAACTAGCTCCCCTTGTGGAAGATAGTGGGAGTAGTGTGTTTTTATGTGCACAGTTTGTGGTATCTGTTTCTTAGTTGCCTTTAACCACCATGGTGGCAAAGGACAGCCACTTCTTCTCTCAAGTGATGTCACATTCGAGTGTGTTTATGTGTATCAATGTTCTCTTGTGTGTTCTTGTGTGCGTATGTGTGCGGTCATCCTCCGGCTGTGCTGATGCTCCTTAATGACCCGTGCAGTGCCTAGGAGCTGGGGGTGTCACAGCATCGTGACTAACAGCCTGGGCAGATTGTCTGCTGCCACAGTCCCAGTCCCAGCCAAGCCCTTGTGCACATCACACTCCAGCACACACACACACACACACACACACACTCAGTGTTACATGCACAGAAAAACACACTCTTAAAAGTACACATCACCATGCCTCCTGCTGCTTAGATTCCTCTAAATGTGTTTACGTTGCTGTGGATGGCTGCATGAAGATGCCATTATGAATTGATGTGTCTGCAGGGTAAAGATGTGTTTGCAAGTTCAGAAAATATTTGTGCTGCTGACTGAACTTATATGGCACCTATATGAAAGGTTGAGATTGATTGGGCAGCTGTGGCAGTTTGCAGCATGAAGGTGCTTTTATGTGTATGGTATGGAGTAACACCAAAGTAGAGCTTTATTAACCTGCTGAGGTCCCTGGGGCAAAAGAGAGTGCTCAGTATGGCCTCCTGTTGTCGCTTTAAAGCATCCATGAGGTAGAAGAGACAAGACGAATAAAAGATGCTGAATTTGATGTGACCTGGATCCCCTGACCACAACAGCAGTATGTTGTGGTTGATTAAGATATTCCCCTACATCTGCACTGTCTGCTCAAACACAAATATTTTGGAATAGACACCAAGTATGGATTTATTGGCACTAATTATTGAGATTGTTCTACACTTGTGCCTACTAACAAAGGAAAACTCCACTGTTTGAGCCACACAATATGTGAGAGTCACAGAGGTGCAGACACTTAAGATTTTTCAATTTCTCACAAGATATCTTTTCTTCTTAGATAAAACCAAAAAAGTATTTTGAGTTCCCTCTATGTCACAAAGAACACTGTAAGTAAAAATGTATAAATGTAGTTTCTTTTTCTAAGGACTCTCAAAGCTCCAAGGATGATCAACAAGGCCAACTTGAAGAATCTAAGTAATTCTGACACCCACATCTCAAGGCAGACATTTAACTAGGCACGTCTCCACAGATGTCAATCAAGAAAGACTCCACTTCCCAAGACAAGCACAAAAAAGCTTGCCTAACCCTCAGCTCACCAGTAATCAGCTCTGTGGATGCAAGAGATTAAAGTTGAGTTGTCTGGAAAGAGGCAGTTAGACTTTCTGTTAGCAAAAAAAAAGGAGAAGCATTCGGGTTTAAGAATTCCATCCCTGTGGTTATGCAGGGTATCGGAAATACCATGCTTTGGGCTTTTCTAGTCAGTCAGCGGGCTGTACGGCCATCTGAAATGAACAATAAATGGTAAAAAAGCACTGTATAAAAGTCTGTGGGGGGGAATCAGGCAGTCTGCAGGAAAAAATGACCCTAGGAAGCATTTAACAAGGTAAAGACTTTAAATATGTAGCCAAAATGATAAAGAAATGAAAATCAGAAAACACTCTCTACATTTTAGAGTGCACCAGCCAGAATCCAGATCCCAGATCCCAGTTCCTAACATAATTTGTGGAGGGAACTAAAAGCCTGAGTCATGGCACAAGAGCTTTCCATCATCAAAGACCTGGAGATGATCACAGAATAGAGATCCAAAATCTAAGGGTAAAAAGCTTGTTCATTTCATTGCTGTGATAACTGAGAGAGGGTATGAGCGATTATAGGCTTTATAAAAAAGCTCAAAGAGTTAAATGTATCATTGACATCTCTAACACAATGCCTTACAATAATTTATCTCTTATGTCATTGTCATCCAGAATAACCCTAATTGTGAACCATAAATCACTATGAATCAAAATTTGAAAGGGTTATTAATCATTTTAGGCTTAACTGTACATCTATTGTTTATTTAGTACCATAGATTAATTGCCATATTAGCAACATAATAGCACACAAGCTTTAAACATTGAGTTGATACGTCTTTGTTTTTTTTTGTTTTTTTATTAAAGTGTTTATTCATTTTTCAACAAATAATACAATACATACAAAAAACAACAACAAACAGATAATTGATACGTCTTTGTGTTTGTGTATTACCTATGTAGACATGTTATGGGGACATACAGTAAATGTGTTTGAGCAGTTTACATTGGCATAAGATGTAAAGATGAGCCATATTTACAGGCACACCAAAACCCTGATCATTATCTGATTTCTGGAGTTATCAGATAATTCAAGTGATCATGTAGACAGCATAATCTGCTATCCTTTACCAGAAAATGGCAGTTTTGTGATTATGAGAAATGGGATTAAAAGGAACTCGGAATAGGACAGTAGGGCTTGTTTGATAAACATTAGCTTCAGCTGTAAAACGTGATATTAGAAATACTGTACTCTGTTTAGTTTTTTTTAATACATTTTGGACAATTAATTTCACTCATATGCCACCATTGTTATTTACGTTCTGTGCAATGGCCAGTGAATGACGTTACTAACGTCGTTTTTTCAATGACGGGTACTCTAACCAATTACTCTTTCCATTGTTACAACACCTTTGCCATTACTGACGATAAAAAGTGGCACGTTACTATGATTCAGAAGCTGAAGCTGTCTTCATCTGACCGGAGGTTTTTGGGGAAGAGTTTTTAAACTGGAATAACTGACATCACTTTTCTCTCACAGAGATAAAAGACAAGAACATTATGAGAAATGTTCATTATGCTTAGAAACTAAGTGTTTCTTCATGTTGGCTGTGAGCTATTATAATCACATGAAGCCCCTCGCTGGAGAAGGAGACGGAGCCATGACATCCAAGCAGCTTTAGATCAGTGTTGATGATTTTTCTGTTTGTAATTTATTCTATTAAGTTTCCATTTCATTCATTAGTCAGATGTAATGTTCAGTTTTATTATGGAGTGTGTCAGCAGTTCCCGCCTGACTAAGGCATTTATGCTACGGACTGGCCTGCCTTTTCACCAGACCTGAATCCAATCCAGCGCCTCTGGGACATCATGTCTCGTTCCATCCACAGCCACCATGTTGCACTGCAGACTGTGCAGGGGTTGACTGATGCCCTGATCCATGTCTGGGAGGAGATCCCCCAGGAGAACACACTGTCATCTCATTAGGAGCATACCCGGACGTTGTAGGGAGTGGGGCTAAGTAATACTGCAAGTTTTGGTATCAGTGGTTACCTGCACATACTCACAAAACCAAAAACTGAAGAATATGCAGAAGAAAGTTTCCATTGCAGAAGGGACAAACAGAGAAGCATACACATATGAACTCTCAAAGTAGAAATAGTACATGCACTTAAGAGTAAATGTAAGAGAACATGTAATTTCTCTTCCAATATCCTGCCTTTTTTTAGGGAGCAATAAGTATGTCCTCACATCTTCAACCAAGACAAATTAAGAGTAGAAACTTTAATATAGGTTGAGAGTTTGTGTTAAGCTAGCAGCAGTCATACTGCAGCTTAGAGTATGAATTTCAAGCTTGGGACAGATGCAGTGGTACACCTTTCGGGTTGTGCGCATGTTGTCATGCATTTCTGTTTGTGTGTGTTTGTGTGCACGTGTGCTCTGGGCAGGTGACGGATGATATTTTGCTTGTGGTTACAAATCACAGGGGTATTCAAGTGACTTGATTCACCCTGCGCCTCATATAGATACACCTCCTCTCCATAACAGACACACACAACCCTTAGAGATATAAAGAAAGAGACAAAGTGAGAGAAAGGAGAGGGGAAAAGAAAACCCTCACATCCTTTTAACTGGGTCTCATAAATCACAGGCAGCAGCATGGCAGGATTATGTTGTCAAATAAAAAAAACTGCATGCGTGCGAGTGTGTATGCGCTGCGCTGTATGTGCCCAACGTGCTACTGCTGAGGGTAGGACAGGTGGCGAGGCATTGACACAGCATTGTTCGGTTGTTTGCTGAAGAAAGAATACATGAAGCCACTTTATGAGGTGGTGACAGCTGAACAACTTGAAAAGGCTCTTCCAAAAAATGGAACAGGTGGATTAAAAGTTCAGACAGGGTTGTGAAGCGTTCACACTAAGCGAGAGGATGGCACAGAGTCTGTTTGCATATGTATGGTTGAGGCTCAGGGTGTCAGAAAAGAATTAGGATGGTTCAGTTGATTCATTAAGAGAGAGAGAAAGAAGAAAAATGCTAGAAACTGCATTTTGATAGCATGGGAGAAGTGAAGTGGGAGTATATTTAGAGGGGAAGGAGAAAAGATTGAACGAATGAGAATGAGGGAGATGGAGGGGAGAGAGGCCATCATAGATCTCTGGTTGCAGCTTTCAATCAATTATTAACGCCATGCAGATTAGCAGAAGAGCCGACAAACGATGCAATGATGGCTGTCAGTTTCCCCCGCACCGCCGCCTACCCATGGAATGATGCGGAATGAGAAAAGGATAGAAAGAGAAAGAAAGACGGGAAGAGCGTTGATGAGAGAGAGAGAGATTGTGAACAAAAAAAAGTTTGAGCAAATTTGTTTGGCGATTTGTTTATTCTTCTGGCAGAGAGAGATAGGAGTGACACTGTATGAGTGTGGTGTGTTAATACTGAGAAAATGAGAAAATGAAGAAGTCACGTGCCTTCATGATTGGACTAAAGTCTAGTTTAGATTATAGAGAGGGGGTATGAAAGAAAACATCATGAGGCATTAGAGATTCTTCAGCTAAGAAGGGAAAATGCTAAATTCTCTTTTTTTCTCTTTAAAATCTTTGTTACTCGTCCATTTTCTGCAATAATGCAAATCAGTGAGAAATTGTGCTTTGTTTTCCTTTTTTCTCTCTTCTTCTTTTTTGTTTTAACATACTTTAGTTTAAAAAAACACAACTGTTCACTGTGTTTGAAGACCTTAAACATTTTATTGTATTTTTAATAAATATCATTAGTTGAATGAAAAGATAGATATCAGTTAAGTATTCATCTTGTGCAGCATGTGGCTATGTCACTGTTTTTGCTGCAATGTGGTCTAATATATTGATTTAAAGTCTGTGTGTCTTACATTGGTCTATTGGCAGAAATGCACTAATGCATTCATATTTCTAATTAGTATATAGTAAATATTATTGTTGTCATTATCTTGGAAGGTGAAATTTATTAACATAATATTTATGGCTCTCCTTGCCTCTCTACCTTTTTGCACTGCCATATCTGACAAGGGACTATGACTACCTCCTGAATTATCTTCCTGATGTTAGACTTCAATCAAGACTTATTAAACCTGGCTACTTTATTGGTGTTAAATATGATTCCTAACGACGTCTCTATGGGCACAATACCCTTTGTACAGGCTGCTGCATGAAATGCGTGTAGTATAGACAATCTATGCAAATGTTAAGAAGAACCAATTCTAACATGAAGCACAGCAAAATAACGGAGAGAAACTCTGTTCAAAGCTTTTTCCAAGCATTGCCACCCAACACATGGCAACACATAATTCAAACCCCAAGCAATCATATGGGTATATGACAAAAACCTGAAAACAGTGCATGGTCACCTAAGTGCATTTGTTCATTTCAGTACTTCATTCAAACCACACAACCAAGGAGTTAACCAAAGACTCATCCTCTTTACTGTGAGACAAAAACTCAGCGAGCTTGCAGCCAAAAAGTGGCCACAAAGAAAAAAATTCTAAAGTATCTTAGTTCTAACACTTTATAATAGAATTAATATAGTATCAAGAAACCAGATAGTTAAAAACATAAAGTTATTCACATTTATACTAAATGTATGTTTTTAAAGTTTCAGTAAAGCCTGAATAAATTATATTCTGAGTTTGTCACATCACAGACAAATGTGTTTTTTGCCACCCTCACCCTGCGAAAAAAAAACAACAACCAAAAAACCCATGAAAACAATCAGCAAGTAAATTCAATTGGGTCTGAAAGTCACAGGAAAGTAAGAAGTGGTCGCCGCTTTCAGATGCTGGGGGAGTGTCTGTACAATTCTGACATATCTCATATCAGTTCAAATGAAACACATGAGGCAAACAGAGCAGAGGTCATTTTTAACTGAAGCAAACTGCCTAGATGTAAAATCCCAAATACACTGCAGCTGAAATTGTTAGAAATATTAAATCATGAAACTTGCATTCTCGTGGTAGGCCGCATGTATGCTTTATTTGTATACTTCTATATCTTGCATCGTGCAGCATATCATACAGTACCCTAAATGTGTTTGATGATCATTTTAAACATCTGGAAAATGTATTGTCACATTTTATATAAGTATTATGGTATAAGCATTTTAGAATACTGTATCCAAGTTTACTTGTTTGAATAATAATTACAAGTAGTCGTACAATAAATTCAGTTTTCCTTGAAGATTTGAATTTATGGAAATGATACGACTAGTCTTTGCAGAAAATATTTTTTGCTCTATAACATTTTTGTTTGTGTTCACACACATTGTGCCATCCCAGCACAGGAAATGATAGAGTGCAACAGCCTCACAGAAAATCATGTAACACCAGGGAAAACAGATACAGTATATAATTTGAAATATGCAGATTCACTCTGTTATTTCCCTGAATATCAAAAAATAAATAAATCAAAAAGAAAGAACAAAACAAAAACCTGAGTCAAAGTAGTTTTTTCTGCATCTCGACACAAATACTTTGTCCTAAATGTCAGCAGTATCAAAGCACATCAAGGTGATGTTACCCAGTTACCCAAAAAGTTTAGGAGTAGAAAGTGGACTTGATCCTCTGACCTCTGCATGGCAGAAAAGATCTCACCTGGGGCACTGAAAGCAACCAAGGGAATGATGATTTTGATGATGAGGCAGTTTGTTTTCAGAGGTTAGAGAGACAAGAAAAAAAGAGGATGAGCAAGATAAAGTGGGTAAAAGGAGAGCGGAAGCTTTACGGGGAGGGATTGCTTGGCCTTAAAATGTACAATGGTCGATCTCTGAAGGGCAACACAGCTGGGACACCCTTGGGTAAGCATAATTAACCTATATGCCCAATGGTACTATACATAGCTCTCTATAGAGGTTAACACGGAAGAGTGTTGAGCAATGCTTTTGGAGCGAGTTGAATCTCTCAGAATTCATAAATCATTTAGTGTTACCTTTGGATGTTCTGACCCTATAGGGACAGTCACTGAAGGCGCTGAGTACATTCTCTCTGATAACTCTGTATTTACTTTATTACCTCTATTTATCTTAGAATGATGTTGGAGTTATGCGTAAGGTAACCTGATTCAGACATGCTCACCTGGTGATTCCTCTGGAGCTCATTAAAACTTGCAAACTTTCAACAAAGTCTGAAATCTGGGGTCTGACATCATCCAAAATCCCAACTAAGTAAATGTGACAAATGCTGTGGTTTAGGTCAATGGCTCCCTTTTTTTTTTTTAAATCTCTTCAGATGAAATGCCATCAGGATGTTAAAAACAAAAAGTTATAAGTAATTTGTTCCAAGACTGTTGTAATAATATGATAACAAAACGATTCAGTGAATATGAAATAAATGCTCAGTAACAACAATCATAAAAAGCCTTAACATTGAACATCGTATGGCAAAGCTTTCTTGCCTCACCTTTGGTATATCACACTGAGGCTCTCCCCAGCTTGTTTTTTGCCAGTGCTGCGCAGCAGAGGTGGATGGTTAATAGCCTCCTGGCTCCAGCCTCCCACTCTTCATCACTTTCCCCACAGCTTCACTGAGGGATCTCCCAAAGAATGTGGGTGCCTGCTGTTACCAGGGTCTCGCATCGTTTTCTCTGTTCACCAGAGCAGTTCTTTGCCTGCCTTTCCTTGGATGTGACAGTTGCTGTTGCAAGACAGGTTCCCTGTTATCAAACCACCCTCCTAGGACTCTCCAGATGAGTGCACTCTCAGTGGACTCCTCTGAGGGCTCATCAGACTTCAGAGTGTGCTTGGTGGCTGGGTGTTCCAACCCTGTGATTCCCAGTCCCAGCTCCCTTCTTGGAACTTGAACCTCAATGCAATGTAGAGCTTTGCTATTGCAATCCATTACAGATATTAGTTAGTCAATCTTTCTCTTGAGGGATAGAAAAGGTCTAATGATATTGCGCTTACTGCACTGTTGAGACACATAAAACCACTACTGGGTAAATATCCTCTCTGTGGCATCCCAAGTTCCTACACAGAGTTATTTTCCATCTTATTTTCTCTTGTCATTTCACTAGTGGAGGCCTGGGGTGTAGAGAAGACCAGATCCATTTTGTAACAAGGAAAAAGGAATAAAATTAGAAAAATGCTTCATAATTTTGACCAAAACAAATTTCAGTCTGTCTTGAGCTACAGTTACTAGCCACCAGGTGCTTTGTTTTTGTTTGTTTTTTTTTTTTTTTGTAGCTTGGCATTTAGATTTAGTGACGTTTGAAAAACAGAAAGAGCTTGAGAGCAGAGGGTGTAAGTTTTGGCCATCTGTTTCTGTGGAACCCAAGAGGATATAATGATTGTAAATAGAGCTGGGCAGTACGGCAAAGAAAATTGTCACAATATGTGGTGTGGTGGTTAGCACCGCAGCCTCACAGCAAGAAGGTTGCTGGTTCAAGCTGGAGAGGGGTTTGAAAAAGTGGCCTTTCTGTCTGGAGTTTGCGTGTTCTCTCCGTGTAGCTATGCATGGGTTCTCTCCGGATACTCCGGCTTCCTCCCACAGTCTAAAAACATGTTTGATAGGTTAATTGGTTACTCTAAATTCTCCTTAGGAATGAGTGTGAGTGAATAGTTGTTTGCTCTGCGATAGACTGGCAACCTGTCCAGGGTGTACCCTGGCTGCTAATTGCTGGGATAAGCTGCGACCCGGAATTGGACTAAGCGGTACAGAAAATGGATGGATGGGTACAGAAAATGAATGAACAAAGTAAATGAAAAAGCAACTTAAATGAGATGAATATAGAAAAATATGAAAACAATTTTCACTCAGATTGTAAGAAAATATAGTTTCTGATTGTATCAGCTGCATACAGCAGTAGCATAACGTTTTTATCAGGAACCATATTTTCGACCGTGCTACTGTGCACTAATACGTGCATGCATGTGACTTGAGAAGTCATGGCACACACCTGAAAATAACAAAAGGCTTCCCAGAAAGCCCCAGTGTGGTTTTAATCCAAGCAAAACTTTAGCCCCTGTTTGAATGCTACTTGTACGGCGCAATGGCTGCAAAACATGACACGATTGATGCAGTTATGGTCATGTGGCTTCATTGCTAGCAGTAGCTAGCTTGCTAGCTCTACTTTGTGTCAAAGTGGCAGGCTGTGTAGAATGTGCTGCATTTTCATGCTTTTTTTATTATCATTTGGGTGCTATTACTTCAAACGATGTGAAATATCTGAATTATTTGAAGTCCATACAGTAATAGCGACTCGACCTCTGATAAGATGGATGGACAGACAGCTATAATAGTTTACCTACAGAAAAATGGAAGCATGTAAAGCTACTACAAACTTAGCTAAACCTCGCTGACATCACAACAATAATTCAAGGTTTTTTTTTCAGTTTACATGCTGAAATCCAGCAAAGTAAAGCTATCAGACGCTACTGAAGGAGTGTCAAGGAAACAACTTCTCTGGCAACTTTCAAACAGAAGTGGAGCAGGAAAAGGTCAACTCTGATGGGCTGCTTTTGCACACATTTCTGCCATGTTTGAGTAAATAGGTTTACAGCAGATCACCGTGATCGACCAGAAATTTATCATGATCATTAAGCGCGATCATATGATCGCCCAGCCCTTATTGTAAATGTTATAAAAACATCAAACAACAAAATTGAAACTGCGTAGTTATGCTTTTGTATTTCCCATACAACATATTTTTTTATTATTCCTGCTGTTACGACCCTGGCTCGGCTAGGATTTAGGGGATGCAACATAAAGAAAATGTCCAGATGTAAAATGGAGTTTAAGGGTTTTATTGTTCCGTGCGGCAGACAGATATGCAAAAACAAAAAAGACAAAAATGGGATGGGCAGGTGATGCTGCTTAAATCAGAGAAAGTAACAAAAAAATAAATAAAAACACTAATGGTAAAACAGCCAGACTAACAGAAGAAATCAAAGAAACAAAGCCTAACTGACTGCACTAACTTACCGAAACAAAAACCACCCAGAAACAGCATCACTAATTACACAAAACACCAAAATCAACAGAAAAGCAGCACCAAGTAGCACCCAATCCCATAATCAATTAACCATATAAACACAAAGTAGAGCAAACGGTTTAACAAACAAAACTAGAC
>JBBBVU010000006.1:7512023-7536557 GCA_037177055.1 Atherinosoma microstoma
CGAGCGTTTGGCGTCTGGCGAGCGTTTGGCGTCTGGCGAGCGTTTGGCGTCTGGCGAGCGTCTGGCGAGCGTCTGGCCAGAAAGCTTCGTCATGATAGATAACAGTCGGTATTTACCGGTGATGTTGAGGAGGCGAGGCAGGAAGCGGTTCCAGAACGCACACATCTGGTTGCGTAGACCTTTGTGGATCTTCAGCGGTTCCGTGTTCAGTCCCACATGCTTCTGTTCGCTCACCGTGAACTGAGGCCAGCGTCTCCCCCGGTCGATCAGACCTTCGTTGGGATTCCTGAGAAGCAGGAGGAAGCAGAGGAAGAGGAAGAACAGATGTAAGTGAAGATGTGATGGAGCCATACGCTGTCTCTGATTGGCTGCTGTGGGCATTTAGACTGGTTCACACATAGCAACAACTTCTTCTACTCTAATAATGGAGCTTTGGATGTCACAGAGCCAGTTGACAAGTCCCGCCCACAGTATCATGAGCGGCCATGTTGGATTCTAAAGGGGTTGACGAAAGTGCAGGTGATATGGTGACAGATCAGATCAGACTAGACTAAAAAGGGTCCGGTCCTTCTCCAGGACTCTGGTTCCAGAGCCCAAGCCGTGCGTTGACTAGACTAGACTAGACTAAATCAGACCAGACTAAACCAGACCAGACTAGACTAGACTAAACTAAACCAGACTAAACTAAACCAGACCAGACTAAACCAGACCAGACTAAATCAGACCAGACTAGACTAGATGTTACGACCCTGGCTCGGCTAGGATGTAGGGGATGCAACATAAGGAAAATGTCCGGATGAAAAAATGGAGTTTAAGGGTTTTATTGTCCCGTGTGGCAGACAGATATGCAAAAACAAAAGGACAAAATGGGATGGGCAGGTGATGCTGCTTAAATCAACGAAATTAATAGAACAAAAACACACTAATGGTAGAACAGCCAGACTAAGTAACAGAAGCAATCAAAGAAACAAAACTTAACTGACTGCACTAATCTACCAAAACACCCAGAAACATCTCCACTAGTTACACTAAAGCAAAACACAATAGAAAAGCAAAGTAACAAACCCAATCCCAGAACCAATTAACCATGTAAACACAAAATAAAGCAAAAGGTTTAACAACCAAAACTAGACCAAACAGGTCAAACACAAAACAAATCAAGCCAAGTTGTCTCAAAGTCAAGGCAAAGCAAAGTCTCCATGGCAACAGCAAGCTGCAACAACAATCCAGAACACAGCTGCTCCCAAACGCGTGAAGTCCTGGGCCTTTTATCCTGGGCAGAGAGGAAGTGGAGATGATTGGTCCGGAAGGCAGCCAATCAGGAAGCAGGTTGTGGAGGTGTGGTGGTGGAGGACCAATCCCAGCCGGGGAACAGAACAGGTGGATTTGCATGTTAAATTGACACTAATTAGGCAAACTAATGACAGCCGTAACACTAAACCAGACCAGACTAGACCAGACTAGACTAGACTAGACTAGACTAGACTAGACTAGACTAGACTAGACTAGACTAAACCAGACCAGACTAGACTAAACCAGACCAGACTAGACTAGACTAGACCAGACTAGACTAGACTAGACCAGACTAGACCAGACTAGACTAGACTAAACCAGACTAGACTAAACCAGACTAGACTAGACTACACCAGACTAGACTAGACTAGACTAAATCAGACCAGACTAAACCAGACCAGACTAGACTAGACTAAACTAAACCAGACTAAACTAAACCAGACCAGACTAAACCAGACCAGACTAAATCAGACCAGACTAGACTAGATGTTACGACCCTGGCTCGGCTAGGATGTAGGGGATGCAACATAAGGAAAATGTCCGGATGAAAAAATGGAGTTTAAGGGTTTTATTGTCCCGTGTGGCAGACAGATATGCAAAAACAAAAGGACAAAATGGGATGGGCAGGTGATGCTGCTTAAATCAACGAAATTAATAGCACAAAAACACACTAATGGTAAAACAGCCCGACTAAGTAACAGAAGAAATCAAAGAAACAAAACCTAACTGACTGTACCAATCTACCAAAACAAAAACACCCAGAAACAGCACCACTAATTACACAAAACACCAAAAACAGAAAAGCAAAGTAGCACCCAATCCCATAATCAATTAACCATATAAACACAAAATAGAGAAAACAGTTTAACAACCAAAACTAGACCAAAACAGGTCAAACACAAAACAAATCAAGTTTGTCTCAAGTTAAAGTCCAAAAGTCTCTATTGCTATGGCAAGAGCAAGCTGCAAACAATCCTCCAGAACACAGCTGCAGATGAACAGTGAAGTCCTGGGCCTTTTATCCTGGGCAGAGAGGAAGTGGAGATGATTGGTCCGGAGGGCAGCGAATCCAGAAGCAGGTTGTGGAGGTGTGGTGGTGGAGGACGAATCCCAGCCGGGTAACAGAACAGGTGGATTTGCATGTTAAATTGACACTGATTAGGCAAACTAATGACAGCCGTAACACCTGCACTATTGTGCTCCCTTTTTCTCATTAGCAGCTTGGCTTTATCCTTTAACCCTAGTTAACATCAGTGGGCAGTCTTAGAGCCACCTGCATCTTTCTGAATATATGGAACACAACAACAAAATCCTTTTCAGGCACAGTTTCAGTATTGAATCCAAGTACCTTTCTCTCCTTTTTCATGTTTTGGTCTTACAAATGCAGAGCTACAGTGAAAATCTGCATTGTTTTAGCACACTGTGAATTTAAAGATTGAGAGGGCAGCTCCAAGCGTCGTTGTTGTAAATGTTTGCACTACGTCTTGCCCGTTCAGTTCCTGCTCTGAAAAAATGCTCATGGTCATAATTCATTGAAAGTTGCTTTAAAATAATTTTATTAAGCCTCCTTTTGTAGACCAAATATTTATTGAAAATGCAGTTTCATCCTTCACCCTGTATATGCTTCTTCTACCAATGCTTGTATTTTTATGCTCTCAGAGTCCAATAGCAGAATGAATTAACCATGGAGTCCTTCAAGGTGTGTGAGTTGAATTTAAAAAAAAAAAAAAAAAGATAAGGGTGTAGTGCTGGTTGAAAAGGTGGGGAGAGAAACCCGAAGGCTTTCTCGAAGGGAAAGAGGTTTTAAGTTTGCCAGAACAAGGATTTGCAATTAACCAGAGTGCCACCAAGGAAAAAAAGGATGATGAGAGAGTGGTAGGAAAAGGAGCAAAAGGAGAAAATGTTATAAAGAGTAAGTGTGTGGGCGTGTGCATGTGTGTGCTTGAAACAGCTGTCTAACAGAAGAGTATACATATTTCCATGCAAAGGAGGAGCTGGGGTTTTGGAGAGAGCGTTTTCCCTCATGTGGTGCTTTCTATCTACTTTTTAAAAGAGGTGTTGGCAGACGGTCTGTTGCTGCAGCATTCTGTCTTTCTTTCTCCCATCGCTTGTTAAGTCGGGGCCCTTCCACCAGGGGCTGCCTGCTGCACCATCTGTGGCTACAAAGTGCCCAAAATTCATTAGTGTTGAGAATAATGGCGATGAAGAGCAAATATCTACCAAGAGAGCAATCCAGACGGAGACAGAAGGACAGGAAGGGAAGAGCGGCAAACAGGATGGCATGAGGGCAGCAGAAACTTTCCTTTAAAGCTTTTTAATGAAATATAAAAAAAAAAATTAAATTATAAGGGTAATAACAGACGAGAAGTGCAAGGAAGGAGGTGGACTGAGATTCTCAAAGTAGAGTCAAGTGGGTGCAATGAGAAAATGAGTGAAGGGAGAGATGATGCAGAGAAAAAGAGAAAAATTGGGGAATGGCGTGAAGCAAATGGAGAAATGAGGCGGAGAAGAAGTGACAACAGAGGGAGAAGCTCGAGGGGAAAGGAGCCAAAGAGGGGGAGAAGATGACGAAGAGGAGGAGGAGGACTAACAGGGGGTCTCTGCGTGGCAGCAAGATGTTCTTTGTGCCTGTCAGAGTCTTGACTAAAGATCAGGATTTGTGTGACACATCTGTACTAAATCTCTAACATCGACATTCTGCCTGTCTCTGTATTTATCTGGGGAGCCGTGTCTCTCATTCACTTTCCTTTTTTTTTCTCTGTACATATCTATTTTATTTATATCCACCCAGGCAGTTCTTTTTCTCTTCTGCTTCTGTTTAAATTACACCGTGGCATTCCTGCTTTGTTTGAAAAAAAATCTGCCATGACAGGTGACGAGAGCTGATTAAATGCAGTTAATAGTTCTGGAGCTAAAAATTCAGGAGCATATGGATTTTTCCTGCCCATCCAGCCCTGTTTCTCTTGCGTCTTTATTTTTTTCCCTTATTCTCTGCCTCAGCATTCCCAGCCAGCCCTTCCTCCCCCTCCATCTCTCAGTCACGTCCCCTACCTCCCACCTTCCTCCTTTTCCTCCGACCAGCTCTTATACCGTCATCTATCTGCAGCACCGGCTCACCATTCCCACGAGGGCAGCCAGGTGACAGGGATCGTGGAGCTTTGTGGAACTTGTATGCTCAGATAAGCGACTGAATTAGACGTAGGAGAAGATCAGCTGTAGCGTTGCTGAAGAGGGGAGATGAGCAAGAAGGTGAGGAGATAAGAACTGAGGGAGAAAGAGTAGTGCAGTGAAAGTGATTTGAAGGCAAAAGAAGGCCATCTGGGTGGGATGGGGGTAGAGGAAGTTTTACACAGTTGTTATTTGAGGAGGTGTTAAAAGTACAAATAAAGAAAGTTGTTTCACCTGTTGAGCTTTGGTGAAAGATTTATACGGACTGGCAGCTTGTTGATTCTCTCATCCAGACTTATACAGAAAAATGTATGTTTGCAACATTAAAGACTCACAGTCAGGGGCAAAGATGTTAATACACTTTTGATGTTTTTATTTACATACCAGCTATTCGTCATTCTGTTGCTGAATAAAACATCAGAATATCTGCTATAAAAACACATGAACATCTAAACATTTCTACTTTTGGATATGCACTACATGTTGTAATAAAAGGCTGTGTCCACACTTAGATGAGGTAAGATGTATCCACTTTTTTGAAAGTTTTTTTTAAACTCTTTTTTTTTTTTATCATTTTGATGTTTTGTCCACATGGAACCTGTGTGGATATATCCTCAATCTATCAACACTACTAAAGTTAAATAGCTTGATCTTAATATAGAAGGAGCCATGTAGTGGTTATAGGACAAATGATCAAGATTTTTAAGTATTACATCAACATGAATACAGTTTTTTTATTCTGAATCAGACTGATGCTCGTCTGCAGTCCTGCAGGATTTGATCATTGCCTCTCATCCAGCTGCAGCCATTTGAGTGCATTTGAGACAGTTAACGCCTGCCTTCAGAAGCGCTAAATATAGGCGCAAAAACAGCCAACCGCAATCCCTTTCACGTTTAGTAAATCATGTTGCGCCGCAAAGCTGATTTATTTGCATCTACTCCTCCCAGTATTTTGCGCCTTCTAGCAGAAACGTCCAGATTGCATATTCATTCAAGGCAAAAAACGCAGAATGCGTTGCGGCGCTATTTTGACGGATTTGCGGGTACATTCCTCTTTGCGACAGGTTTATAAATCAGGCGCAGCAGGATTTTGCACCTGTTATCAATTTTGATCATGTTTTAAGAGGCGCACACCTTTGATAAATCAGGGCCTTAATCCAAAGTATCTATGCTTAGAATGGCACTTGACTTGGCGTGGGAAAAACAAACTAGAAAACCAACAAGGACAAAGCTTTGGCAAGGAAAAAGGAATAACTTGGTGTATATATTAGTTAGCAACTAACTAATACAGGTTTGTAATTAGGAAACTAGGACCAGGTGATTGACAGGTCCGAGGGATGAATTAATTATAATAACGAACATAGGACCATGATAAACATATGACAGCTTACACACAAATGTTTTTCCTACTGAAAAAATATTTGTGTGTATATATATATATATTTTTTTCTATTTTTTTATTTTTTTTATTTGTCTGTTTGTTTGTTCATTTCAAATTGTGCTGCTCCAGGCAGATGAGGAGATGAGCTACTGCATGGTTGAGACATCTGAGGAGTATTATTCCCACCAATCATTCCTTGGGTATGAAAATCCCATTAGCTAGCAGCTAAAGTTAGCACTGAACCTATTGTGTTAGTGACATG
This sequence comes from Atherinosoma microstoma, assembly GCA_037177055.1. Classification (NCBI taxonomy): domain Eukaryota; kingdom Metazoa; phylum Chordata; class Actinopteri; order Atheriniformes; family Atherinidae; genus Atherinosoma; species Atherinosoma microstoma. Next base: position 7,518,128 of record JBBBVU010000006.1, read on the forward strand.
TGTATGTAAATGAAGGATGTAATCTTCGATCTGACATATGAAGCCAATGCACGTCCTAAAACCTACATTCTGCTTTATAGCCAGCACAGGCTCTCCCGCTTCTATTTCCAATAAGAATTCTGTATAGAAATGACAGACTTTTCACTTTCACCTCTGTAAACATATTCCTAAAGAGTTTACTCTCATTTTCTCTATCTCATAGACTGTGTTATTCATTGTGTGATTATAGCTCAATTTTGAGTAAAAAAGATAATACATCAGTGTATGCAAAAGGACAGAGCTAAAAGATCCAAGTCAACAAACAAATAGATCATGTCACAGTGGCTCAGTTCTTTTTCTTTCAGTCACAATAGAATAGAAACTGGTCACAATTCTGGTGGTAATCAGCAATTGTCATGGTCGTCCAGTGGTTCCCAATGTCTGTGCCTGGCACAAACCCAGGGGCCTATAACACAAAGCAGGATAAGTGGCTTAGCAAGGTAACATCAGGTTCAACTCCGGATTTCCAGTGTCACAAATTTAGTTCACTTCTTACTAGGTTGTATTGCAACAGCAACTTAATGAAAGTCATTTTTATGGTTTCCCAATAAAAGATCAACACATATGAATGTGAAACACTAACTATGATGTTTAATTTTGATTGAAAGGCATCTGTACTAGTGATATGTCAACAGGAAATGCTTACATAGCCTGAAACAGACTTGTTTTGATGTAACGCTGACATTTAAAATGCACTTTCCTGGGGTTGTCACCGCCCTACAGTGTCCCAGGGCTGAGACACTTCACTTCATAAATTTGTGTTCCAGCCGGGAACACACATGACAGCTGCGTTTTGGTTTATGGAACCGCGTCACATGCCAGCAACTGGATATCAACATACTAGTCATGGTGGATGAGCACCATGGCTGATTCAGCAAAGAAACCCAAGAAGCAGTTATCAGAGCAAGAAAAAGAGAGAAAGTGACAGAACAAGAGATAAGACAAGAGTCAACATCAGTTTGAATTTCACAGGCTGGAGTTCAGAGAAGAATCAGACTTCATTATGGGGCACCAAAAATCTGCCAAAGTTATACTGCTTTAAGCTAAGATGAGTTTGGCGTGAATAGAGTATTTTTACAATAAATAACTTTTAACTCGACTTATGTGGCTTGTAGGCTCTTTGGCCATAACAGTAGGACCTCTGTTGAAATAAATCTATTATTGCAGCATCCCAAAGTAGAGCATACATCCTGTAAGTATCTATGTTTTCATGTACGTTTGACATTTTTGGAAATTATGATCTATTGTAAACATGGAAGCATATACAAACCGTGTTCTATGGCATGCAACAGAGATTGACAACTTTGTCTTGGCAGAGGTCAAATAAACAAGAGAAAAGAAAATAAGTGCAGAATTTGAGTCAGACAAGTCAGCTCATATAGCCTTCTACAGATAATCAGGTCATAATTACATTAAATCTAAAACTACTGTCAACATTATTCAGCCTAACTGTGCAGGTGATATTTCTCTCTCACATGCTAACAGTTCAATATGTGGAAAGTACAAGAAATCCTCAGCTTTAGTAGAAGTAGATAAGCTAGATTGCTGCAAAGTGGGTACACCAGAAAAAAATTACTTCACCACAAAGTAACTTCTAGAACACACTGAACATCACAGATTGATGATAAGTTACATAAGTGTAAAGAATCCTGCCATAGCTATTTCCTTGAAAATAACCTAATCTTCTCCAGCATCTTGTCTTTAATCAAAAACTTTTCCCTGTGAGGGTCTGGATGTTCCAAGTCACACACAGTCATGACTTCCTGGAGGGTTTTTTATTTCAATCTTTTACTTCACACACCTGTACAGATGCAGGGATTAAACATCTGTCTAATGTTCTCTCGGGTCATTTGCAGATGAAGTCGGTACAGAGAAAAAATAATGAGACAGTTTGTAGAAGGCTGGAAATTATGTGTTTAAAGGCAATCAAGCTATGACACAGTCACTTGCTCACTTGCTTCATAATAATGATGAATCACATGGAAATAAAAGAAGTCTGTCTTGCAGTCTTCACTATATGCTTTGCTAAACTGAGGCTATAAATGAGGTTCATTTAACTTTAAAAGGATAATATTTTTATTTCCATGTCACAAAGGTTATGATATTTTTGAGGAATTCTTAGAATGTACTTTCACGATGACAAGAATTATTGTCATACTCAGATATTCTTTTACATTTTCAACACAGACTGTCAGCTTTGTTTTGTCATTAATATTTCACTTTGTGTCATAGGAAAGCAGCTGTATCTTGATGTCTCATTGTTCCCTTGTGCATTATGGTCTATAGACTCTTAAGGCACTAAAAAAACAATTGATTTTGAAGGTTTTTCTCACTGTGGTCACAGCGTGCTGAAATATTTGCGCATATATTACCTATTATAAATTCATGTGTGTGTATGTATATGCATAAGAACTGAAATTTACTTTCTTGTGTGTGCAAGTGAAATTGTTCTGAAGCTTTTTTTACGAAAGCATGAGAAAGGAGCCGGAGACTGTTTTCGGTGCTCCACATGAAGGAGCATTAATCCAATTCAAACCGCTCCAAGGAGACGACCCTATAATAACTTATGGTGACCTAGGAATCTGTTTATGTTTGTTACTGTGTGCTGAGAGATTAATAACCTCCACACTGGGAGATATATAACTCTCTCTGCAAGAAAAGCAGTGAGAAATTGCACATGAACCTGATGTGCAGAGATAAATGAAAGGCAAATTGGCTAGTGGCATTGTATTTAATTACACATTACTTCTGTCACAGCTTTAGTTATGCTCCTGATTTCTTCATAGTCCCCAATAGCTCCAGGCTTTGGTAAAACAGCTTCATCAGGAACATGAGCCAGCAGATTCATAAGTGGCTCAGTCCACCAGGGCTGACATAACGCACAGCTTAGTTTTGCCCCAAGTAACTGGCTGCATGCTTATTTCCTCCTCAAAGAGGCAATGACACATTAATTCACATATACCTTTATTCACCCCTCTGTTTTTCATCCTGAGTATTTTTTTCTGCATGTCATACATGAGACTCCTCTCCGTTTTGCTCAGTTGCAAAGATTAAATGGCTCCTCTATTGATTGCTTCTTTCTAATGCACTGGCCTCTAAAGAAATACCAAAAGCACCATCATGCAGGATGAAAGAAGGGGCTCGAGGGTGAAAAAGAGGGCAGACGTCTTCAAAGTCTGGAATATTTTTAACTGAGAGAGGCTCTTTTCTCATCAAGATGAGAGGGCAACCAGTGAACATGAACAAGACTATCATGTTGTCAAGGGAATGGGGGCTTTTCAGCAATTTAGTAACGGCAGCACGCCGGTGTTGCCAAAAGCTAGTCGGGATGTCATCCGGCTTCAATCTAGTGCTCGATAAGGATACAGAGAGGAAGACGAGGGAAGCTTTGGGATTTGTTGAAGTAGAGTACACACTTGCTAGTGATCCAGATATCTCAGAAAGGAAATTCTCGTCATCTAAGCTCCCCTTCAACTTACAGACCTTACTGACCGAGCTGGTTTGAATGTGTGCCACGTGCTCTCCAGCACAGCTGTAGCCAGCCATAACTGGCACAGCCACTATGTGTGCAGGATCCAGTGGTCACAAGTCACAGCAGTGTGGCAACAATAGCAAGAGCTGCTGAGATTCAGAATGCAAATGAACCCTTTCCACAGCTGTAAGGATGACTGTAGGCACAGCCAGGCAGAATACAACTGCACACAAACATCGAGAAGTATGCAAACACATTCATAGAAATGCACTCTCCCACACATACACACAGATTCAAAAATGTGCACACAGCAAACAGAGTTGCACGAGCTTGCAAATAGACATATCCACATTAATTCTCACCTTCTCTCACAGGCACAAAGTAATGCTCAGTTCTGCACATACCAGCACCTTAGTACACTGAACCATACCATCCTCCTTTTTCCTCCTTCTCCCCTTCCCTCCCACAGGGGCTCCCTCCTTAGCAGGTGTTAGCTGATTTCTGTTCCCCCAGGTAATTTAGTTTGTTCTTTGCAGCAAGAACTACTGCTGTGAATTATCCTGACAGAACCTTTCTCCTGGGCTTTGGCCCTCACCTCTTCCCCCTTCCTGCCCTTAGACTATTTTCCATCTCTTTCCCTGCACTTTGCATCTCCTTTCCTCTGTGCTTGGATCTCCTGTTTTCATCCTCCCTCTCTTACCAAGCAGTAGACCTACCTACATGGAATGGACACTCAGACACAGAACTCATAGATATCCTGGATGCAAACCTGATCAGGTGGAACCTATAGGTGCACCTTAACCCCCCACATTTCTGGCAGTACACTCAGTTATTTTTGCATTCACTGAGCTTGAAGTATGCTAATATATAATTGTTGATGCTTTGCTGCAGACAGACTTTGCTGTTTGTTTTGTTGTTTGCAAACGGCAGAGACAAAGAATGACTTATTTTAGATTACTCATTAGCCTGTCTGCTTCAGACAGCGGCTAATTGCCCTCCATTCAGTCATTACAATTAACTGGTCTTATTGCACTGTTTGAGTATATTACATATTTGCATATTTCCAGAGAAATGTGTCATTATCAGAATGAAATGAATGGTGGTGGTAAAATTAACAAGCTAAGTCGGTACTGGTGCTGTAAAGGCTTATGCATGCAAAAAATTTAAACAAAAAGCTAAATGAAATCTTTTATTCAGCTCCACAATGACTTTGTTCAGAATTCACTGAATATATTTTCAGTGCATTATCTTGTCTTTGATTGAAATTGCATGATTTCAGCTTTCACTCCTAAGTTAATGTGCAGATTAACAACAGTGGCAGTAATTCTCCAGCTCTCCTCAACCCCTGTTTTTCTAATTAAACCTACTTTTCAAGTGTGTCAGAAAATGACCATCGGCATCTTGCATTGCCTGGTCATCCATTTCACACATACTGCCCATACACTCAACTGACTTTTTGATGCCTCATCCCTTTTGGCTCCACTTTACAGCCAATGGTGCTATCAGAAATAACGGCTCCCTTGCTATTACACTTCTTTGTCTCCTGTCACCATCAGATGGTAATTGCTGTTTTATTGTAGCCTCTTAGAGGCTCAAGTGTAAACTATAGGGTAAGCTTTGCTACCGTGCTGGAGGCTTAAATGCATGGCTGGAAATCGGCCCATTTGCTCAGTCTTCTGAACAGAGCTCCTCTAAAGAGTCAAAATATAGAACATTTTATTGAATGTGTGTATTAAGTTCAATCCAGTAGTTTAAGACTGGGCCAAGAGCTTAGATTTTACTGAGTGTTGTGGCAAAGATTTTGTTGCTCAGATCAGTGTGGGTTTATCATGTTTATAGCGTGAAAATATGAAGTGCATACGGGTGGAAGATGTTTTGTTGTGTTAATAACATTTATATTATGTGACTTTGAGATCGGCCTCCTAAGATGGCCAACAGTAGCAGCTGTTATTTCAAATAAGGCCAAAAGCTGATGTCATTTAAATGATTAAGCCCTACTGACGCTGTAGAAATTATGTCTCTAGTCCAGTGGTTCCCGACCTATTTTCCTTGTATTCTGGAGTCCTGCCCTTTGATAAAGCCAAAGTTGAATTAAAAACATATAGCCTTACATTTTTTTCTTAAAATAGGGACAATGTGTGAACATTAATCACAATGGCTCTGAATGTTCAAAGCCTCGGGGATCCCATGTGGTCTTTGGGGGACCCCCTTGGGGGAAGTGCTCATTCACATACAAGTTTAAAAATGTGGAGGTTTTAACCCTATTGTTAATACTGTATTTGATATGTTAACCCTTTTAAACTTTTCCCTTTTCCATCTGTATTATAGAGTTTCTTTTTTCTTTTCTTTTTTTTGCTTTATTGCCTATGAACAAACACATCATTCAGTTAACATTGCTTACCCTATACTACTAAGGCGGAAATGTGAAAAGGCCCTAAATTTATGTTTGTGTGAATGGCTTATAGGATGTGTGTATGCACACATATTCTCCTTTCTACCAGTGCAATGATTCCTTTGCCATTGGCTGCAATCCAAGCCCAAAATGTTATCCGTCAACTCTTGTGTTTGATATTTGAAGAATTGCTCTTTTCAAGAAATTCAGCTCCAATTTTTCTTTCTAACTTGCTCGTTGCTCCTATAAGTGTACTTTAAACTAATTTCACTGCAAGACCTGTTTCCAAAATGCATTAAGCTTGTTTTTGTGTTTATTTGCTTTGCCAGAGTGAACATATTCAGATTTTGTAACCAGCTGTTTAGAGGAGTCAGTGGCTGGTGGTTGTTGAACAAGGTGTTCAGGTTTTGAAATCCACCACACCTGGCCTTCGGCAATGATGACTGCAAATGCCCATAATCCCAACAAGCTGGTCTGGTCTGAGACCCAAGTAAAAGTTGAGTTTTCTTGTATTGTACTCACATAAGTAATCACAGCAACATTTTGACCTCGAACAAACTTTTAGATCCCATTATACTCTTGACGTGTTATTAAAGATTTCTGATAAAATGTAAACATCCAGGACAGATTCCGATTACAAAATGAATATTAGGTGTATGAAGACACAATATAAAAGGCGCACAAGAAAACAGATGTGAGTAATGCATATAAGCAAGTCCATTCAGAAAAGGAAGCTATGCAATAAAAGATATGCTGAAAAAAAAAGATTACATGAAGATTAAATTACAGTGGACTGTAGCTTTATTTCAAGTAAGATCAAAGTGTTTGAATATCTCTACAGTAAAAACTTCACATAACTGGAGGTAGAGCTGGGAGCTCCAGCAATGCCCTGAACGCACTCGGTACCATAACGTCTTAACATACTGTGGAACTGCAGCATTGTAATCTGTCTTCAGACAGGACAAAATAAACAGTCAGCATAAACCAGAATCCAAATGGGAAAGTAGGTGATAATGTAGTTCAGATTTTGACTACTAAATAAAGAGCACTTCACTTTTTATAAAGTTAACTTTACAGTTGAATAAGCAAAGAAAAGAAAAAGTGATGTAGAAAAATGACCTAGAAGTACAAAAGTTATTGATGATGTATTATTACAACATGAAGTTAAAGGTGAAAGAACCTAAATACAGGAATTCAAAGTAAAAATCGAAAAACTAATTTGTAACTTAAACCCAAAAGCCCACAGATCGTGATATAAACCCGTAGCTGGCAGATTATATTGTCCTGATCAATAAGAATTTAAATGTTTCCTCCATAAGTGCAATTGAAATGACTATTTTATCATTCACTTGGAGGATTTTTTCAGGCCACCCTGAAACACTGACTCTTCCACAGTCAGTGTTGGCATGTCATTAAAAGAAAATTCAGCAGTGCATCAGCAAGTGACTGGTAAAGTGAAAACCATTAGCACATGTCACATCAGGTGTGAGGTTCATTGTTGGATACCAGAACTTAGTACCACTGTTAAAGGAAAAGAGATTGCAGCTCAGAGCTTAGTAGGGTTTATTTTAAAAATTTGCTCAAATAAAAGAAGTCTTTCCACACAAAAAAAAGTTGCTGAAATTAGTTTTTTTTTAAGAAAAACATAAAAATCCTAAGATGAAAGATCAAATTTGTCCCAAACTGTCCCTATGCCCACTGGGTAAACATTTTCAATGTTCAGTTTCTCCAGAAAGCAGCAGGAAGTATCTTCCATTCCTGCTGTCTTTGGGTTCAACTTGATCTGGTCACTTCATGGCCCGATCACTGCAAGGCTGGAGAAGAGAGGCCCTCAGACACACACATATGCTGGGTTAGCATACCCTTACACCTGTGGCACCAGGCATACGCACATTCCTTTAAGTTTACACTGATTTGACAATAGGGCTGCTCATTTCACTTTAAAGTCCAGCTTACTCCCCAGTCAGTTGGCACCTCGGGTCCCCTGCTCCATCACTCAGACCACGAGAACACCTCTGAGTCGGCTGTCGTTCCCTGGATTCATTGTCCTTTTCTTCCACTGTCTGCACCTGATCTCTTCCGGGCTGAAACTTGTTTTCCCCTTCCTGTTCTGTTCCCATGGTGTCTGCCTCTTTCCTGACTGCCACACCAGTCTTCAAGGATCCTGATGACCTGTCAGCCAACGTCATGCCAGTGGTGGGCATAGTGTCAGCTGCTGGCAGTTACTACCAAACACTTAATACTAACAAATGAGTCCAACAAGACAAATTTGAGTAAAGTCTACAGAAAACCAATCTATAATCAATAGACAAACTATAGGACAAGTTTAGACCAAGGTCTTTGGAATACTTGCACAGAAAAGAAATCCAATGTGCATGAAACATATTAAAAAGGCTTGAATTTGCTTAGTTCAGAATACCTTTAATAGACTTGATTCTATTAATACAATTTTAAAGAAGCACTGCTGAACTTTGGCAGATTTTCTCGGTGACACATCCCCTACTGACGGCTAATTAGGCATCCGTCTTGTTGGCTTCCGTCTTGTGTGGTTTCTCAGCCTCGGGATGCTGCTGGGCAATGACGGCTCCAGAAATGTACATAATAAATGTCAGTGTGCCATCAAACGCATAGTTTTAAGGTCAGAAAGCTACATTGTGCTACTTTAAAACACAAATATATAATCAGTGAAATGCTAATGCTTCATATTCAAACACACTGTGCTCGTGCTACTACAGAACATGCACAGAGAATACAATTTCACAAAACTAAATACACTCTTGCCATGAGAAGGCAACATGGTGCTGTTAGACATGATGTGCAGAAAAAAAAATGTTCTTTAGTTTCCTTAAAAGTATGTTATTGTCAGAAGATGTCTGATGCAGAGCTTCTTGGGGTGCATCCATATTTCATGTTTTTCTGTGGAAGTAGTGACAACACTTCCCAACAAATCTGTCAAATTACCAATGCACAGGATGTACTTAAGGGAGTCTGCAGGGTCTTGTGTAAGGCAGACGGGCGCGTGTGTGCGAGTCTACTCATTGGGAAAGGAAGTAACAGTTTAACTACTGTATTGATTTCAAAGGTGCTAAGGGGTTTAGGCATCAGTTCAAGTAAAATAGGGGGTAAAAGAAAGTGGAGTGGGGCTCGTCCCTGGTTTTAGTACACCAGGCTTTTCTCTTCAGCCAAGCTTGATTCAGTGGTAAAGATCTGTGGCTACCCATTGAAGTTTTACAACTGCTGCATTGAGTACTGTATGGCTCTGTGCACTCTGCAGTGCTCTATTGATTGATGTGTGAAGAGGGATTAGTAGGTAGGAGGGAGAGGAGGGGAGGGAAGGGAGCAACCAGAGGCAGAAGATGCAGCATGTGTGCAATGTAAAGGGGCAGATGTCCCATCTTTGGTTAGGCGAAGTTAGACGCCAGTGGGTAACGACCTGCGTTTCTATACAGCTTGTTGTTTTGTTTGTGAACTTGGGAACAGTCTGCAATGTCTGGGCATCATACAAAGAACCAAATGACCTTGAATGAAGAGCAGTGAGATGTCACACCTACCCTCCTGATGCATATAAACATGCCCAACTGAGCACTTAAGATGTCAAAATAGGTCCCACTCGTTTAAGTCATTTGACCACATTTCTCCAACAGGAAAAAAACAAAAAAACATATTTGCTGTATGAGGAGGAAAAAAATGATATTACCAGACAGATTCAAAACAATTCATTCACCCTGACTACTCTGACATTTCTTGGATTTCCTGTCAAGTGGAATCCTGCCGACATCCATTTTGCTTCACCGGCAATTGTGAAAAGCAAGCAACCTGCATATCCATCTTGTTGAGCTGTTTGAGCGAGACATCCAGGTGGTTTCTCACCGCTTGCCCATCACTCTCTTCCTGCTCTCCTGTTGCTCTGTCCCTGACAGGTGGTGCGGAGGGTGGAAGCAGCCAGGAGGGGGAGTGTGGGATTTCATAAATAGGGAGTAGAGGGGCTGAGTGAGTAGTGGAGTGGAGGAGAAGTGGATAGGGAGGATGAGAGCAGGAAGAGGGGTGGACTTGGGGTTGGATTTGGGCCGACCAGAGTTAATGGGATCAGACGAGGAAAAGAAAGGGATATCTGTGCCTGTTAATGTTTAATCCCTCATCCCCAACCTCTTGTCTCTTGCCTGCAGCTCCCGGCATCTGATAATCCTTGGGCTGCCTCTCTTCATCATCAAGGTATCGCAGGGAAGGGCCTCTGTAAATATTTAATTGGCTGCAGTATGCCAGTGTTAATTATGCGGGTGTGTCTCTCCTTTGCTTTGCTCTCTAAATCAGCAGTACTTTGCCCTCTCTGCTTTATATCGATGCTCCTCTGTTGCTCCTTCTCTTATTGCTATATACTCCTATTATCACTTAATGGTAGCATTTCAGCCACCTTTGCTATTGCTGCAGTTACTATTACTACACCCTGTAATTCCACATTCAGCTACAGCTTTTCCTCATTCTCAGTGACTCTCCTTTTCAGGACCTTACCTCACCCTGGTTATCTATCTTCACCTCTGCCTTCCACCTTGTGCTGTACCGCTCTTCTTCTCTTTTCAATTTCTGAACCATAGCAGCCCCAGTTGAAACGGATTATTGTTATGGGTTTCATTATAGCCTCTGCGTCTTATCCGTCTTGATGCCAAGTGCGCTTTCAGAAGTAGCTTTCCCTCGTCTATGTGTTTATTTGATTGTCAAGGGCAAAAACGAAATAGATGAACAGTACAAAGACAGCCTTTCAAGGACTTAGCGAGCTAAAGTTGTAGAGCTCAATACGGCTCTACTTATAAGTGTCTGCCAGTAGCAAGTGCAATTACAAACAGGCGCATGTAAAAGTCAAGAGAATACAAATCACATAATGGATGTCTCATGGGTACTGAGCAAGCAGGCTTGCAACATCTAACCAGACAAAAGACAGAGTGTAGGAGAGACAAAAACATGGACCACAAGTGGGGGAATTTGTGTGATCGTCTTGGCCAGCGAGAAATAAAGGTTTCTCCTCATGACCGACGCACGTTTCTGCTCTTGCTTGGTTTGTAATACTAGAATTGAGCAGTCTACAAAAAAAAATCGAAGTACAGGTGGATAATAGTCCGCCAGCCCAATGTTTTCCTTCATGTAGTCCCTCCGGCATGTCCCTGAAATTTTATTCATACATAATGTCAAATCAAAGCTTGAGGCTCAATTCAGTCTGCAGACAAAGGTTTGATGTTGTCTTTTGAATAGTATTCATGTTGTGTATTTGTTCCTCTGCATGTATGTTATGTAGGTGAGTGTATCATTTGTGTGCAAAGCAGGTCATTCCAAGGACAAGAGATACTAGCAGCCAGACCAGACGGTATCTGCAACAGACAGCAGTGAGCAGGGAAATTCAATATGCTGGTGGCCACCAACATGAGGGGGCCACTGCAGTGTTAACCACCAACACTCTCCAGCTCCACTATACAGGTTTATTTATCTTTCATACAAAATTCAGTTCTTTTTTTTCTTGTAGTGTCATAGGTTTTCACTACTGTTTTTGTTTTGTTTTGTTTTATAGTATTAAAGTGGTAAATGTGTGTCTTTCCACATTTAGAGTGTAGTTTAAGCTGCCCTGTTGGCAAGCATTCTCCTTTCTAGAGTGTCAGTGGCCAAGACTCCTGAATCATCCTGGTGGGTGCAGTTCAGTCTGCTTGCCAAATCCAGGAGGAAGCAGAGAAAAGGAGAATTTGAGACATTGATCAATACGGCCAAAAGAAACCCAGAAACAGAACGTGACATTTGAAGGTGATGTTACTGGCCATGCTGCAGCACACTGCTGGTTACTCTCTGGCCTCATTATTGTATTGTTTGATTTTTGTCTGTTTTGTTTTGGCTGGAAAACATCTGATTTAATTGCCTTTAAGGGATGAATAATCGTTGGGAGACATGCTGTCACTCAGCCATATGATGATTACATTTTCTTTTACACCCCACACTCCCACTCACTCCTGCTATGCAAATGTAATATTCATTTTTCCATAGAGGCTATAAGCATGTATCTTCATAACTAATTACGTTCAGAGGTATTTTATTGCCAGCTTTCAAATCAGTGTTAGTCTGCAATATTCTTGACTGAAAACACTATTGTACAAGGCTGTTTTACAATGCACATCTATTTTTATCATTCTTTCAACTTATTTTCATCAACCTCAGCATAGTTCTATATAATATCTATATCGTCTTCAAGGCAAACAGAAACTCAAGATGCCTCTTGGTGCTGGCTGAGTGTTTTGTGATATTAATCAGATTTTATTTTTGTATTAATTGTTCTTCACCGCTGGGTTTATGTCTACAGATATGTGTCAGTCAGTGTGTTGGGAATGGCCTGCCTGCACCTCCTTAACATTTTGGAAGGACGAGAAAATACTGTTTTAGTTTGCGCTTCCTAAGAACAAAATACGTTTGTGAAAAAACTCCGGATTACATTTCTTGTAAAAAAAAAACTGCTTTCAGACAGGCACTGTTGTGGTTCTCGCTCATTTCTGGAGTCTCTGAACCTTGGTGCTTTCTGGGAAACCGGTCCACGTTCACACCAGTTTAACCTGAACAAAAACGTAAGGACTCTCCTCCCCGGAAGTAATTGCTGAAGCAAAATCGCATTTCATGTTTATTGTCTGTGAAGTTTAATCCTGTGTGTAATCAACCCACCGTCTTCATTTGTGGAAGACCCAGGGACTGTGGCTGCTGTGGTGGCTGAATTCTGCACCCCTGTTACCTGGTTTGCTGGTTAATGACTTATCATGCTGTCCAGCAGCTCAAAGGAAATGTAACAACATGTCCCCATTTTGTGAGATGCAGGTCTGTCTGCAACACATTTTTAAAATCTTCCAAAACATCCATCTGTCTCTTGCTAAAGGAAATATGCACAGCCTGGTCAAAAAAGCAAAAAACGACAACCAATAGTTACCACTGGTTGTAACCAAAAAAATAGGTAAGAGCCTTCCATTGGAAAAATATTTCAGTGACTGGCAGTAATTGTTTCAAGTGGCTACAAGCACGCAAACCAGTGCAGTTGGTTTTAGCAGGATCAGGTTGTTGGGTTGCATCGAGCAAAAAAAAGAACTAAGGAGATTGCTGAAACTACTGAAATTGAGTAGAGCTGTTAAACACATTGTCAAAGCTGGGAAGAAGATTGGAGATCCATCATCTTTGAGGAAGAACTGGCTGGAAGAAATTCTTCAATTATTGTAATCAGATACTTGGGTTTGGTGAAATACAGTTGAACTGTATCGTACTGTAATCAACCGTAGAACTCATGGAAATGTCATGAAACTGCAAAGATAAGACCAGGGATTGAGATGTAACAGCTGTGTAGCTTCAAAATAAACACTTATCAGTGAGGCAGATTTTTTTTAAAGTCTTCCATTTGCTAGAGAGCATAAAAGTTGGACTCTGGAGAAATGAATAAAGGTCATTTGGTTTAAGAGTCCAGATTTACTCTGTTCCAGAGCGATGGGCTCATCAGGGTAAGAAAAGCAGTGGATGAGCTGCTGCACCCATTATGCAAAAGTTGAGGTTATCTGACTACTTCAATATACCGAGCCACCAGATTTTCAAAGGATAGATGTTTTGTTTTTTTCCTCACTCATGTCACAGGCATATTTTTAAAAGAAATAATTTCTGGGCAGAAATAAATGCAGAAGATTTTTTCTTTATAAATGAAACATCTGCCATTTTTAAAGAAATTGGAGTGTGTGACGGGCTTTTGGTCAGGTAGTTTATGACTAAAACAGAACCTAGATATTATACATGCAAAATATCAGTACTTCATATCAGTACATGTATATTCTATCAGTAATAGCATACAATCCACAGTTCTACTGCACAACATTTAAAACACTTTAACTGCACCCACTTGCAGCCAGCAACCAGATGTCTGTGCCATACAACATCAGTATTGCAGGTTGCATTAAGTTGTATTTTGTGTAGAGGGTCTCCTTAAAACAGGCAGGATCATCATGGGTTAAACTAAGCTCTGAATGCAGCAGTGAAGCCCTTGTACAATGGTGTGCAGGATAGGTAGAATAATATATTGCTGGTACCGATATAAGATCCAAGCAGACTTGGCTTTTCTGCATGATCCAAGTCTTCATAAAAACTTTGAGGCTGTAGCTCAGAGGCTGCTGTTTCCTGAAGTAAAAGAGGTATAGAAAATTGTAACATGCCGTTGTTATGCTGCTTATCCCAGCAGTCTATACCCAGTGAGTCAGATTATGGTATCAAAACAGAGTTGTCCATCTGCCAGGCTAATAAAGATGATAATACAGCTGCTGCTCTCACAATGCTTTGCAGGGGAATCAGGGAAAAAGGGAGCATAAATCCTTGCACAGCCCTGAGGGCACCTTTGTCTGAGGACTACGGAGGTCTCCTGGTGCTGAAATGCAGATGCTGGTCCTGTTTCACCGATGCATTCAAAGACGGTGACGGGAGTGGGGAAAAAGCTGTGTATGTGTCTGTGTTTCCCTGTGCACATTTCAGCCTCCAGGTGAAGTCATATTTGTGTTTTTAATGGTAAATTCTAATGGAGGTTTGATGTCACAATAGATTCTGTCATCTCTCATGTGTGTCTGACCACCTTGTTTGTGAGTTGTCCTGTAATTCAGTACAGAAGAGGACGTGTAGGGTGAATCTGTTGACCTGGTTATCACATTGTGCAGCATCTGGGAGTAGAGACTGGGTGATACAGGTTTTAGAATGCAAGGTGCCAATCGAGCTGTGAAGATGGGAATTGAGTAGGGAAATGGGAATAGCTGCCCACTGGTTTGTAACCTTCGCAAAGTTGTTTGGAGGATTCAGTGTACGCATACATCATTCATTCTATCAAAACAACTGCATGTGTTGTGTGTGTGTGTCCCTGTATCAAATAATGTTATAGAGAATCTTTTTTTCATGTGTGTGCTTGTAATTGCATTTGTAGGATGTATTTATGACCGCATGTCACACACTTCTCCAAGCCTCGAGCCCTGAAATGGAATTGAATTAACCTAAATAAAGTCTGATGTGTAAAGTACAGCGTTTGAAAGGGGCCAGTTGAGAGCTGGAGATGAGGACGGAGACTGAGAGAGGAAGCATGAGCAAAGCAATGCAATATTATTATTCTGCAGTAAGAAAAAAAAAATCACTGTAAGTGGAAGCTTTTGAACGTTTTTTAACGTTGTACACAATGGCTAATGTGCTGTGCCCTTCCCAGAGGGCTTTTAGAGATGGAGCCAGTTCTAGGATCCTTGGCCGGCCTAGATAGCACAGCAGCAGCAGCAGCAACCATTAATGCGATTACAGCTTTTAGTGGGAGATTTTCAGGGCAAATTTTCTTTTGAAGCGTCATTAGTTTGTCCTCTTTCCTGGTTCCCTGTCAGTATGTCAGCAAACAAACGTGCACCTTCACACCCAGCATCTCCCATGGGTAACACATGCGATGAAGAGAACGCAGAAACTTATATGAATGCACATGTAAGAATTTAGCCAGCACAGAGTAATCTGCCATTCTTTAAAATGGTAAATGAGACATAGATACAGGCATGTGTCTTTTTTAAAGAAATGATAGAGTACTTTTTAATGTAGTTTCCAGGACTTCTGCTTTGCATTTTGAGAACCTTGCATGATGTGCATTACAACGCATTATTGTTTGTAATGAAATCCTGATTTCTCAGAACCCTCCTCTAATTTAAAAACCCACATTTTCATCTCTTTAGTGGTGCACTGCCATCACTTTTTGGCTTTCATCTCTTAGCAACTTCTCATATGGCATGCTTAACATGTCTCTGCTTTTGCACGGCTACTTGACAAACCTTGAGGTGGTTCTAAGCACCTTGGTGCAGCAGCTTCGTTTCATAAAGTCACCATTTATTAAACCTCAAGGCTAGACATCACAAAAGCCTATTGAGATATTGAGGTCATCTTGCAGGAAGACTGTCAAAGATCGTGGGAGGACACAAGCTTGAGTATTGGATTGTCTTGTCTTTCAGCAGAGTTAAGGTGGACATGTTCACATGTCTTGCTGGGGTTGCAGCCTGTTTAAATATGCAATATCACTGCCAGCATTTAAGGTCTTTTAATTGCATGCAGTTCAAGCAAGTTTTCAATAGATCAATTCAACCTATTTGATTTTTTTTCTCCTCACCTGAGCATGTCAGACACTCACAGATGCCAAGTTTGTATTCCCTCTTCAGCTAATGGCTTTCAGGATGTGTGTCTGTTCTTGTGTGTTTGTAATACAGTATATGTTTGTGTCTTTGTATGCATGTGTTTTTATTCTGTGTGCCCATGTGTGTGCATGTGTGTTGGTAGGCAGTAGGAGCATCCCTTCTGTTACCGTGGCTGTCCCTTCATTTCACGCTCTGGCAGTTCCACGTGAATCCTCTTCCCTTTGCTCATTATCAGTGCTGTTCAATGAACACGCATACCACCAGAATGCAGGGTAAAACCGAATTATTATTCAAGTATGAGGGTCAGTGCAGACATTTTGACTCCTTTGTTAAGGGTATTTATTACTTTCCCTTTGGAACAGGTAAGCAGGACAGCAGGACGCATCACTGCCACAAATGATTTGTTGAGGCAGTGGATCTTCGAGCACCTGAGCTGAGATTGATGAGTACTGGTGGAGTGTCTCGTGTCGTTATTGGATGCTCATTGTGCTCTTCTCTCATTTTTCTTGGCAGGGTCCAGTGTGCACGGAGCAGAATTCGGACACCTGCCGGACAACATTACAGTTTTGGAAGGCGAAAGTGTCACTTTGAGGTAACTCTTGATCCTACACCTGCACCAAATGATTACACGAAAAAAATATTTGCCCTTCCACCACCAGTCACGCTGGTTTGCTTGCCAATTCTGTGTCTCATAACTTCAATTACCATCCGACGATGTGCCACATTTGGAATTTCTGTCTGTCCTGGCTAATTAGATAATAATAACTGTCAGAAATCGATAGAGTCTTCTGGTCTTTGTGCCATCCCCTTTTCTTTTTGCTTTAATGATGTAACAATAATGCTTGTCAAGCTCAGGGGGTGGACCTCCTCTGTGTCCTAACACACCTGCAAAACTATGAGTGGTAAAGTGGAAATCACAGCCCTTGCTGGCTGCCAACCAACCAGAAAAAAAGCTTTTTTCCCTGGATGTAACCTGGCTTGGAAATACACTCAGTTGTGCAAAAGAAAGAAAATAAAATCCAAAGTCAACAATACTTACATTTCCACAGCTTTACAACAACTCTGAACAAATTCCTCTTTTGGTCCATCTTTTTCCCTTGAAAGAACAGTGGACCTTCCACTAAACTCAAACACATTATTCTGAAGCCAAGAACAAATCTGTCAATATTTGTCAACATCAGCAAGTCTCTCTCTGAGTTGGAAATCAAAGGACCAAGATCTATATTGTCATCAACACGTGTAGCTTAGAGCTGAGCTATTGATGCCGTGAAGTCAAATATATAGGATTTATTTAACCATTTTCGCATCTAAAAAGCCCAAACTTTGGTGGTAAAATCTATCCGATCAGTGTGACTTTTTTCCTCCTTAAAAATGTAGTATATGGAAAGCTGTGCAGCAGTATTACATCACAACCATCACTCTTATTTCTGGGTGTAATAGTGATGTGCTTCCAGCGTTGATTATAGTGTGTGTTAAATGGCTTTAAAGCTTCATCAGTGGGACTCTGATAGCATATTTTATAATCAGATGCGTGTTCAAATGTAGTCTGTGCCAGTCAGCCACGTAGCTGTCAAACAATAAAAAGCTGTATAAATAAAACTCCCTTTTATTTGAAACCACTTTTACCCAAGTGGCACAAATACTTTTGTTATGCTTGAGACAATGCTGTTGTGTTGGCTTTGATGCGGGCCATTAGGAAGAGACACATTTGATGTTAATATGGTGCTCATTTCCTCTGGGCTTTCGGTCCTGTAGCAACAGCATCAGTGCAGAAGTGATTAATTCTAAAAATAGATTATTAAGGCATGTTTACAGAGGTAATGGATTTTTTTCCCTTTTTTTTTATAGAGGGATTTATTACTTTATCGTCTCTTTATTTAAAGCCACGAGCCACCAACAGACAAGCAGTATGAATAAGTATTATAAGGAATGTTTGACTTTCAGGTCATGCATCTGAACATTAGCTCAGTGCCTTGCAGCCTGTTTGCTGAAAACTTCTAAGCTCACTTGTTCTGTGGTTGTTATGCATTGTAGTGTCACATCCACTGACTTGGCAAGTGATCAATCTCAGAGATATTTATCCAGGTCATATCAATTAAACATCAAAACTTTGAAGATGTGTCATCTCACTAAGTTGAAGCTGTGTAAGGACATCTAGTGGCCAAGCCAAGAACTGAAGTTTGATAGAGTCCAAGCTTGACAAAAAAAAAAAAAAAAGATTTAGTGTTTCATCACATTATGATATTTTACTTTTAGTGTCTGGCTGTTTTTTTTTTTTTACCATTAACTTTATACATATGCAAAAGGTTGTATTGCCTAATGTTCTGTAACATGACCCTTTTT
>JBBBVU010000006.1:7540286-7557325 GCA_037177055.1 Atherinosoma microstoma
GTAACTGAGTTACTTTTTTAATGAAGTAACTAGTAACTGTAACTAGTTAAATTTTTTCAGTAACTAGCACAACACTGTGTATGGAAAGCTGAGTTGATCTCTCTGAGGGCAGCTGTAAGGTGAGTTTACTCCAGACGACAGGTAAAGATGACTTGGTCTGTGAACGGAAAGTTAGTTAGATCAGATGGATGAGGATATATGTTGAGTAGATGAGGTACACAGGAGGCTGTCCAGCTGCCTGACTAAATAAATGTCAGCCCAGAGCCATGACAGTGGCTTAGTCATCAAGTCAGAAGCTAAGTGAGTGAAAGTCTTACTGCTTCTGAGCGACATGATGTATTGATGCAGGACTGCTCAGTGACTACATCTCAGACATTTACTCCCTACACATGTCCATTTTTTTGGCATATATTGGACTGTGTTGGGGAGTTACAAATCTCTAAGCAGGATAGAATTGCATACTTTTAAATAAATCTTCGAATGAAAACACAAAAGAAATCCCTGTCTTACAGGTAGAATACAATGTTAATCACTTCACTAGCCAAGATTTTGCCACACTTTTATCTCCAGGGTCAAAAAGCTTGGCAAAGATCCCTAAGTATACCAATTTCTAGCTGCCAACAATTGTATCCCAAGCTTGATAACACACAAACTAATCACACCCTCAAGTCAGTATATCAGGCAGGAGCAGCACTTTTATCTGTGCTTTATTGTTGCTAACATGAACTTCAGCAAATTAGAGTATCGTTGGTAGATGTCTCACAAAAGCAATCTTAGTGCCGAGCTCATTAAAAACAATGGCAGATTATTTGAATTCAACAGCCATCACGTTCTCTACCTAACTACACGTATACCACACCAGCACTTTGATTTGGATACAAAGCTGTACTCAAGGATGATCATTTGCCTAAAAAATAGAAGTAAAAAGCTACCTTGATAAATGTCCCTTCTTTGGGGATGAAATTGGATTAGATGTCAGAAGGAGGGCATTTTAATGTTCATTTGCAGCA
Source organism: Atherinosoma microstoma (assembly GCA_037177055.1). NCBI lineage: Eukaryota > Metazoa > Chordata > Actinopteri > Atheriniformes > Atherinidae > Atherinosoma > Atherinosoma microstoma. The sequence goes on from JBBBVU010000006.1 coordinate 7,541,297, forward strand.
ATTTAGAATTTGGTGCATTTTAAGTAGACGGTCAAGCATATTGTTGCACAGTTCAGTAAGCACCCAGGCACAGATCATTAATCAGCTGATTGCCTGTCTGTCTAAAATGCAGAGACGTTAACGCCTTCATAAACTGTGAGGCCATGCCTTATCAATAATTTATGAAATGGAAAGGTGATTTTGAGGTCAGATTTTAATGGCGGGATCTTGTTTTTCAGTGCCGGCAAGAATCGTCAACATCTCGAAAAACGTGTCGGTGAACGAGGGAGAGAATGTAAACCTTTATTGTCTGGCAGTCGGCCGACCTGAGCCTACTGTCACCTGGAAGGACCAGAAATGTAAGCTCCCCCTTCTTGTTTGCTTGTCTTTAGATGCAGAGATCTCTTGTTCACATGTTCACCTTTATCTCCCTGTCTGTACATTCATCCCTAACCCCGTTCCGACTGTTAAAGGCTCTTTTTCTTTTTTCTTTTTTTCTTCTTCTCCACCCTGCAGTCTTATCAGCATTCGGCTCACGTCAATGTCTTTATCCCTCGTCCCTGTGTCGTCCTTTTTAAACCCAGCTGTTTAGTCTGCACCCATCTTAAATTCATTCTCCCGCTTTTCCCCACGTCCCAGTGTTTTGTCCCAAATAACCACACATTATACGTAATTATCCCCACCGCGCCACTAGTAATCGTCAGCATCTGTCTTCATCCACCCTGTCAACCAGCATCACGATGCCAACAGCCACTTTTGGCATTAAATCAGCTGCTTTTTTCTTTTTTTCTTCTTTTTTTTTTTTTTTTGCTTCAGCAAGTTAGAAGCCGGTTCAGGGTGGCCAGGACACATGGTTTGATAGATGAAGTTTGATATCATTATTACATAATTTATTACGTATACGCTCACGTCTATGTCATCAATGTTGTAAATCAGGCAAATAATCATTACATGGCCTCCAGAGATTATAAAGTTCAGGGCTTTTTATAGCTGTAGTTGTCATCTACTTGGCACATAAAAGCAGCTGTTTACTGAATATTTCTCTTTGATAATCTTAAATGTTTTTACACTGAGACATTATTGATTTATGAGGAGTCCAAGCTGTTAAGCTGCCAGGTCCTTATATTTCTATTTCTCCTTCTTTAGAGTCCATTTTTAAAAAGAATATTATTTTTTTACATTTCATCAAAGTCTCCAGGATGAGTTGCTTTGAAACTGAGTTGTATTTAATATTTCATATGATAAATGATATATATCATATGAAATATATATATTGACATATATTTGATATTATAATAATATTTACTAAGTTGATCTTAATTTAAACACATTTGATTTTATTGTGATTTTATCAATCAGTTATGATAAAAACTTGTGATGATTCATAAACACAATGAGATATTGATCTGAAATATTAAATACTTGTTCCAAAATATTTATTCAACATTTAAAGAATCAGTCTTTTTTATAAAATTTAGTTGTGATTGATTTGAGTCAACATGTTTCTTTTTATACAACCAAACTGAATGTCTACCCGTTTTACCTTCTAAACTTAATGACAAAATTGATTTATTCCCAGTAGAGACCTGGAATTGTTTTTAGTACATCTACTGACCTGGGATAAGATTTTCAGCGCTGCAACCTCAGGTCAATTTTTAAGTCCATTAGTTTATGCTTTTAGAATTATTCAAGATGATTTTGAATCTTCACTGACATTGATTGTGTAACTGCAACTGTAGCAAAATAATTATAGTTTTGTATGATCAAACTTAAAAGGTACATATTATGTCTTTTCTTCACTGGTTGGCACAATTTCCTGAGGCCGTAATGAAATCTTTGTGTCATTCTTTGGCCTAAACATCATAGAAAGTCAATCCTACAACTACCTCATGAATTTCCACCTCTTTTCAGAGCAGCCAGCTTTAAGGCATGGAGTGACCCACACGACTCCCCTCCACTTCTCTCTTCCACAGGTTCTGCCTCTTTGAAAATAGCTTAGAGCTCACACCAGCACGTATCAAAACAGGTTTCTTGACAGGATATTTCATTCTCAAATATTTACTTTTCCCTCAACTGTGCTTCAATTCTGGGGAGTTGTTAGTGGTCGCTCTATTACTTACGGTCTCATCACAAGTCATGTGCTTAATTGTCCCAAGTTGTTAAAGCAGCTCTGCAGAGAGAACGTAATGGCCAGCTTACCTGTATACCCTAGTCAAAAATCCCATCCAAATTCCTTCATTGCATATCGACCTGATAAAATCAATTTCTTTGTGTTCTGTTTGTTTTTCGAGGCTGAAGTTAAAGCTGCACTACTGAACTTTGGCACATTTTCACACTTTGATGCCTCCAAATGAAAGCTAAGGGGGCCAGTAAAAGTCAGTCTGATGTTGAGTCTTGATCTGTTTCTTTTTCGCTTTTTTTTCTCACTTCCTCTGAAAATGTCCACTTGGATTTCTTTGCTGAATAAACCATGGTGTGTGTTGAAAGCGGCCGGTGTGTTGATATCCAGTAGCTGGTGTGTGACACGGTGCCTTTAAACAAAACTTAGCTGTGATGTGATGCTCTGGGCTGGAACATAAAGTTGTGAGGTGCATTTTCTCAGCCCAGGAGTGGGACATAGACAATCAGTACAAATCTGAGCCACCTGAGATATTTCTAGATGGTCTTAAAATACCATTTTCTTAGTGTTGAATATTTGTTGTAAAGTACAAAAAAAGTGATATTTTTCACTATGTCACTTTAAAGGAAGAAAAGTTTCCATTTTTATGATGTGTAGAAAAACAAGTCTCTCCAGTGACCCTATTAGATGGCCATTGCCTCTGTTCCCCAAGTTGTACTTTTGCCAGCAATATAGTCATTTATGCATTTATCATGCTGTGTTTTTTCATACGCTAGATGATGTCAACAAACATTTTCAGCTAAAATGCTCACATTCTCTTTGGACCCTGATTGTCACTGCTTGCAGCTTTATTTTCATCATGTTGCTGATTTCTGCTTTTCTTTCTTGGGTGGGATAAACTTTAAGCTTCGAGCTCCATGACCAGTGTGTGAACCATCAACACTGAACTTCATTGTTGCTAATTTCAGCCTGTGTGTGCCAGAAAGTTGCGTAATATCTTTGGAGGAGGTATTGAATCTGACAGATGAATTTTACAGGGAGCTGGAACAGAATAAGGGGATGTTATTTTAGATTTTAAAGCTTTTTAAAAGTTGGTGTTGCCAAAGTTAAGGTTAAAGCCGTTTTTATCATCCAGTTCATTGGCTGGCTTAAACTTGAGTACAGCAGCAGCAAGACAGCGGAATAGCAGTAGAAAAAACAATAGGTCAGAGTGAACAAATACTCAACATGCTGTAATTATACTGTCATGCCAGTAAATGCACAGCTTTACAGTACAGTTGTATTAACGGACAGCTTTGGGCTTACTCAGAGGTCTTTTCTTCCTCCTCTCCAGTGTTTGTCCCTCTTTTTTTCCTGCACGTGATGTCCTTCTCTGCCCAGTTAATGTTTGTGAACCTACACAGTACAGTAGAGGTACAGTACAGCACAGTACAGTACCTCAGGCAGGGACAAGCCCAGTAGAGATCATATACACCCACAGATACACAAAAATATAGAGGAGAAAAGGAAAGCATGCATGAAGGCACACCTGCAACAAACACACACATAGACACAACTTTACACCACAAACTCTGTGCAGTTGTCCTCACTTGAAAGCCTACAGCATTTCTCTTCTGTCAGCAGTAATCCTCCCTCTCTAACCACCCCCACCAACTCACACAACCTCCTTCCCCTACCCCCCTCATAACCCCTCAGCTCTCAGAAAACGAGATAGGGCCCACATTGCTATTCTGTGGGAGTCTCTGCAACCAAGCCATCAGTTGCAGTAGACCAGGGGCAGTGGAGATAGGGGAGGGGTTGTCGAGCCCAAAGAAACAGCAAGAAGCTGCCGGCCATCTGTCCCCGTTACTTGGAGACTGCAGAGAAAAAATATAGGGAGCGGCAGTGACAGAGTGAGTCTACGTTGGGTGGAAATATAAGTGTGTATTTTTTTTTTGGAGGTTGTGGATTAGGAGGAGGTGCAGCAGCTCAGAGGTCAGAGGGACCTGCTAAAGGTCTTTGACCCCTTTGCAATTTCTCCACAGTTACATGAGATTTTACTTGCATGCAGTAGTGACACTGTGCCGCACTGTTATTTGCAGACACCACCTCCTGATCCTTCATCTCCACCATAGCAGAGATACAATCTGACTCTCCCATTCGCTCTCCCTGGCATGACCCACAGAGAGAAAAAAACATGCCACCCGTCAGACTTATCAGGAATAGATGGCTGTGGTGATGGGGAGGAGGTGGCAAGTGTTTTTAATACAAATAAGACAATCAGTGACGGGATGACAAGTATACATTTTGCATATGTACTGTATATTTCATAGGTTGTTTACAATATAGGGCTTTGTGATATTTCCATTAGGTGTTGTGTGGTTGCAAAAGCTTGAGTCAGCAACCAAGCTGCTGTAATTGAAATATACTTTTCTAGGTTTTGATTTAGTGCAGAGGTTTGAAACAGGAAAGCAGCAAGCAAAGGCAAAAAAAAAAACATATGGGAGGCAGAAAAGGTATGCTTTTTTAAAGTTATACACAAGTAGAGGGAAAAAAATATCTCCAAAAGGCATAAAGTTAAAGATGTTTTACGCAAATCTCTTACAATTACATTTTGGTAAAAGGCAAAGCTATACCATAGGTTTGGTCAATCCCAAGAAAATTAAGCTTTAAGATCATATCACTAAAGTTTTAGGTTGTAACTTTGTTTACCATCATTGTTACCAAAATTTAAATGAAGGAAATTCTCTGACTCCTCAAACCTTGAAGCTACAATCAAAAGCCATGGGTGTCACTAAGCAGCTGCTCTGTACTGCAAAATTAACTAAATTATGCCTGAAAAGCAGGGGAACCTTTTAAACCAGGGATTGTCAGCTAACTGCATCCTCAGTGGGTTATACATTCTGCAGACAGATGAAGTGAATATTTAATGCATTACCCCTAATGCTTGTTTTGAAAATAAGATGCGGAATCTCATACATAGAAAGCATCTCTAATTGTTTAGCATGTGAGTGGATCAGTCCAGTCATGCTTTGGATTCTCGAAAATCAACAAAAGTCTGTTGATAGACCCCCAAAGACTGGCGCATGCAGGAAGAGCCTAGTACCTCTGTGAACTCAGAGCCTTATCCAGGAAAATGGGCAAAAATCTCTCAAGCATTAACTGAAAGACTGGTTTCTGCAAAAAAGACTTAGAAGCTGTGATGCTTGTCAAAAGGGGTTTTACTAGGACTTACCATGCAGGGTGCCCCAACCGTTTGCTCAAACTGTAAATTTCATCTGTAACGTCATGCTCCATAGAAATCGGGCTGTCATTTTAACTGTTTACAGTAACAGAAATTATGGCCAGAGGAGTTCAAAACCTTGCTTTGTTCTACAGTTTCATTGGCACAACAGATGAAATGATGCACTCACCCTTCATTATGACCTTCACACATTTTAATGATGTCACCTTGGAGGTGATTGAGTGTGAGTGGCTGAAAGGGCCAGAAACACGAGTAGGATTGCAGCAACACATCAGAACATACCACTTAAGTTTGACTATATGAAAATATATTCTGCGTTGTTGTAATATTGACAAAATATTGTCGTTGAACAACCCCGCATTTTACATCATGTCAACTGAAAGTGTAAATGTAGGACTCAATTAGCCCTCACTGAAGCGGGAATGTGCATTAAGTCCCAAAGTGCAGAGATTGGGATTTGCCTTATATATCATGAGTACAGTTTCAGTGACAGGTGGTGGAAACAAGGTCATTTGAAAACATGGCGTATCATGGGACATTAAGTCAATCTGTAGCAAAATACACATCACTGCACTCATGGACTCTTGGACTCAAGGAAAGGCCTTGCACATTTCAGCAAGACAATGTCAAATCACTAATGCATTTATTATAAAAACAAGTTTTCATATTTGCGGTGTCCTGGAGTTAGAATGGTTGTTTTGTTTTTTTTATTGGTGAAAGCCAGGGGCTTGTTTCAGAAAGGAGGTTCAACTCTGAGTCTAAAAGGAAATGCGGGGTTAACTTATTCTGGGCTGAGAAACTCTGAGTTTCCGGTTCCAGATCAGCTTTGAATTGCTTCAGTCAACTCTAAAGCCCCTTTCAGACTTGCTCTGAAAAGCTGTGATGTTGCAGACTTTGTCTTATATACCGTTTGCATTCAGACAAATGTTCTGCTCTTTTACCTCTGAGCTGTAGCAGACATTTACCATGTCATAAGAGCGGAAATGTTGTTGCACGTCGTTTTGCCTGAATGCACAAGAAATGTTCCAGACAAGTCGCAACACAAACACATCCTACCCTGATGTCTTCGACATTTCAACAATTGACTTATCCAGAACATTTCCCCATATCTGAACGTAGCCAGGACGTAAAAAGTCCACGAGGAATGTTTGGAAAGAGCGGATGGACTTTACTGCACCAATTCCGTAATGCAAGTCTAAAAGCGGCTTAAGTTTCATTTTCCAGAGTTGAGATCCACAACAAAAAGCCGTCATCAGTGGAGCTCTGATACCTGGATTCACCATGGCAACTGCTGACAAAACGCTAGTTATTTTACCCAATTGGAGCGATAGGTTGTTATTGAAGCATATGGGCAATGCGAGCAGGTTTTTCATAAAGAAATACAGCCGTAGAATCCGAGTGACTGCAAAAAGGTTGAGATGTTGATCAGGAAATGATAACGCGTCTGTTCGAGTTCTGAAAAACCCCTTCCATATGTAAATTATTAATTCAGCTTCTAAGTCTCTGGAACCACATTGGTATGTCTGAAAACTGCTTCAGGTGAGAGGAGACAGGCAGCGACTCAGGGTTTCTTTATGTTGAACCTGCCAGCTAGGAGGTTCACTTCACAGAGTCAGTTACCATGGTAACAGACTGGGGTTAAAACTTATCTTTCTTTCTGGAGCAGAAAACCCTGAGTTTCCTCCAACTCAGGGTTAACATACTTAGAGTTTCAACATAATCCACTTTCTGGAACAGGCCCCAGACCTTTCACCAATCAAAATCTGTTTGTGCTTCATAAAGCTCTAAATAAAACAAAGAAGACCCAGGACTACTGACATGGCCCTGGCCCAACTTTTATAATGTCAAATTCAGCATCAGTCTCACTTACAACATTTGGTATGCTATATGTGTTTTAAAAAATATATTGTTTTAGGAGATTTGGAATTAATTGAATTCTGTTTTAACTTGAATTTTACACAGTTTTCCAACTTAAACTGACTTTGTAAAAGAGCTGAGCATATTAGTGTGCAGCAAATGTTGCTCTAGTAAATATTAGCAATTGGTTTCTCCACTGGATTACTTCATGCTGATATTTACATCAGCCGGCTTGTGAATGGTATGTTGGATTAACTCAAAATAACCCACAGTGGCTGTGCTTAAATAATAAACCATGTCGCCCAGCATGCTTTTGGACTATAATGGATCTCAGTGGGAGCAGAACCAGCTTTACCACGCTCTGGCTTTACAGACAATTCTTGTTGGTGGAATCAATTCATTACTGGTTTTGATCTTTTCATGGGATTTTTTTAAGATGATCAAATATTTGTTTATTTCAATTACTGTATTATACACCTTTAATACAAAGAATTTGTACAAAATATAAGCACGGAAAAGAAAAATCTTACATATCCCGGCCCTTAAAATATTTCTTATCATAGAATATTGATAAAGGCATCAAAAATGAATCATAGTGCAGGTTCTATTAGAAAGGATATAAATACAGGAAATGACACAAGATAAAGTGCTTAAAATTAGTCCAAAACATTTCATTTAAACATGTATGAGAAGCTCCTGCATCTTTCATCTCAAATAGCGTGAATTTCTGCTGTTAATTGTTCCCAAAAGAAGTTAGTTGTTCTCCATCCTTCTCAGTTACAAGCTGACATCAGACCTCTCTGCTGTGACTGTAGTTTTTCTAATGGAAATGGATAAGAGGAGACCAGAAATCAAGTGCCCTGATGATCCACTGAGACTCACAGTGCTGCTGGGGGAAAAAAGCACAGTTTCTCTACAGGGAGAGTCTGAACTCCTCGTCCTTTTTCATCACTTTTCATTCACACTCCTCCCTCTCCTCTTAGGTGCAATCCAACTATCTCTGGTGGTCAGGAGTCAGGCTCCTTCAAACGCCATAAGTGGTTGATGGAACTATGTTTTACCGACCATTGTAGGAGTGCCAGAGGCCGGCAATCCTCAGATATGATCTCCAACCAAAGTGAAGAGAGGTGTGCAATGCAGGTCTGCAGATCTGAGAGGATGGGGCTGTCATTTTACATCATACATTCTGTAGAAGGTGTCAATGAAAAGTCAGTGAAAGAATGAGTCATATCAAATACCAGCTTGACACCTCTTGGTGCGTTCCTGTTTCCTTTATCTTTTATCTGTGCATCTCCTGTCTCTTGCATTGTATCTCTGGCAAATTACCTTTCTGTGTGTGAAATGCACAGTCTGTTGTCAATTGTTCTCATGTTACATTTCATCTGTCCTTTTTATTTCTTGGAAGTCATGTGTTGGAGCTATGTGTGTGATTTCTCCAGTTTTTTTCCCCTTTCCGTCGCCACACCTCCCCTCCTCTGGCAGAGTTGGGTGCTCTGCCTGTTTGACAGAGATGTCACAGGAGGGCTATATTTATCAGAGTAATGGAATGAGTGAATAACATTGCTCCTACCTTACCACGTCGCCCAGCTCCCGCCTGCGCTCTCTCAGGTGGCACCAGCAGCTATCACCGTGGTTGTCGTTTTTTGCTCAGTCTGCGCCGCAGCAGCTGCAAGTAATCGTCTCCAGCTCAGTAGCTGCACTAATAATCCTCCAGTATAATCTTCAATTAGAAGCGCAGCGCTAATCTCTGACAGGAATAATTGTGTCTTTTTTTGTGTGTGTGTGTATATGTGTCTTTATGTTGGTGTTGCACTTGCTCAGGAGGCTGTTTGTGAGCTGAGCTAGAGGTTTACTGATTGACAGTGGTTTGGGTGTTTGTGTGGGTTTTTTTTTTTTTTTTTAAGTGAGGGGCTTTAAATGAGAAAAGTGAGCAGCAGTTTAAAAGCTGGATTTCCTTGTTAGTGGTGAGATTATTTATTATACTGTGTTCCACAGTCTGACTTCTTTAATGGGTTAAAGGGGAGGAAAAAAAGGCTAATGGTTTTGGAGTCTGTGAGACAGCTGGCTGCTAAGGCTTGCAGGAAGGTGGGGGTGCACTCTCAGTCTCATTCTTTCCTTCTCTCTGCCACTGTCAAGCCAATAACACCCCAAGCATCCAGTCCCTCACATGAAGGAGCAATAATTTCTAGCCTGTCCCCTCGACTCTCCTCCTCCGAAGAGATTCTTGCCTGTTAGTCGCCCAAGGAAAAAGAGCGAAAGTGCGAGACTGACTAATTTGTTTTTTGCTGCACCTGGGAGTTTGTCAAAATCAAATAACAGTCAAATATTTTTTCTCGCTATGTAATGTGGTGAATTAGCCATCACCCCCTGCTGCACTCAGTGCTTTGAAGTAAAGCTCAAAATTTCCCCTGACACGATAAAAACAAATGTATCACTTCCACCAGTTAAAAAAAACATTACAATCACTGTTATGTAAAGTGATTAACACTCTCCATCTTGTCGCCATGCAATGTTTTGCTGAGAAAACCTGCAATGTAGCATTCATCTCTCTTACCCGCTGCTAAAGCATTTTCTCAGACCAGTCAGATATTATATCTGATAGGACCCCTCCCCACAATACAGGACCAAAATCATTTTATTTTTAATGTCCCAGTGCCAAATAATAGTCCTGGTGCCCACAGATGTTCATAGGTGGCACAAAAAGAGCTACATAATAATATGGAAATGGTTGATTAGTTTAATCCATGTCTTGAGTCCAGAGCTACATAAAGCACATCCCATCTTCACTTGCCGCCAACCTCAAAATTCCTCCCTGTAAGTGTTGAGCCCACTTAGAGGTGACAACCAGTAGCTTCTTTGGGCGAGCCCTGCTCAAGTCCGCTGTTCCTCCTCATCAAAAGGATGTCAGCTAAGGTGGGACGGGCATCTGATTAGGATGTGTCCTGCACACCTTCCATTGGAGGTTTTTCAAGCATGCTCGACTGGGACACAACCTTGGGAATATCCAGAACACGCTAGAGGAATTATATATTCTTTTTGGCTTGGGCACACCTTGGGATCTCCCAGAAGGCGCTGGAAAGTGTCACTAAGGAGAGGGATGTCATTGAGTACTTGGACGGATAGTTTGATGATGGATGACTAGATTTTTGTCAGGGTGTATTTAATTATTTTGCATCTGTATAAATATACCTGCTTATTTATCATATTTACTGAGATTATCATACTTACTGAGAAACCCAGTATCAGAAAAAATGAAACATGATCCATTTTTCTTGATTACAGACATTTTATTAGGGTTTGTCGATAATTCACTATCATCACATACTGACTTACTCTGTTGTTGTTAACTGTTTCATTATGTCATTACAGGTTTAATTACCATGATATTGATTTGCACGACATCACTCAGCGTTGTATGTCATTATTCAAAGGTAGAATTGATTAGTGCTTTATTTGCTGTTATCTGCATATTGGCCTTCCCCGCGCTCTTAAATTATGTTAGCCATAAGCTTGTTTGTCAGCTGCATGCTGGCGTATCTCAAATTGTAAACCATAAATCTGTAGGCTGTGTCACCTTGCATATGATTTAAAGTGACCTTTGGCTTCACCCTTTATGCAATTAGATGGGCTGGTGAGTGAGGGGGAGTTCCTAGACATTACAGAGATCAAGAGGCAGCAGGCCGAGGACTATGAATGCATCACCAACAACGGTGTAGCTCCAGCTGACCAGCGCAAGGTCAAAGTCACAGTGAACTGTAAGTACCCCTCCGTGTGCAGGACACAGTATCCCAGTGGTGATAATTCACCTGAACCTGATATGCATAATTGTGTATTAATAATGCATGTAAATGCTGTACATGCATTATTATGTATATATTTTAATTTAGTTCTCTGCAGGCGTTTTTCAACCTTTTGTGCCAACCTGGTCAGACCTGACTTGGCTCTTCAGTGAAAGCTGGTGTATACTAATTACTGAATCTCCTGTTTCTCTGTTTGTTTATCCTTTTCATTCCTCATTTTCTCTGCCAGATCCTCCCATGATCACAGACATGAAAAACATGCCAGCCCATTTGGGGAAGACAGCCATCTTGCGATGTGAAGCAATGGCGGTCCCACCGGCCTCCTTTGAGTGGTACAGAGATGACCACAGGTGAGACCACAAATGTGTTCATTGTTAATTTGTTGGTTTATGTTAAACTATGCCAGCCTGTTTTCATGTTATTTATATCTCAGTAAAAACCGGCATCTTTAACCTGTTATGGAGCTTTTTGGATCCCAATTTTTCCCTGAATTATCAAGCTTTTGGAACAATATTCATTAGTGGGGGCTGCTGTGATTTTTAAAAACATTAAAAATGCATAAGAACTTGTTTGGGCTTTAACAGCACCAAACAAGTCCCTATTTAAAGTATATTGCAAACAATGTTGTTTGAGTAACCAAAAATTTGGTGAAATTGCTTTGATCCTACAGTGGCTCAATTTCCACAGACAGCAAATAGCAGTACCCAACATCCATCATCAAATTATAAAAAAACTAATTTGAGTGCCCAGTATATGTAAATGAAATGTATGATCATGTGTAGCATGGTTAGCATTTACTATAGGGGTCTATGTTCCTACATTTTAAAGAATAAGATAAATATTATACTGTGTTGTGCACTGGATTTATTCAATATTTTCAATGGGTTGAATATTTACAAAATAGACAGATTTAAGCACCTCAAAAGCACCAAATTGAAAAAAGAATGAAATGACATGATAAAATTCAGATGTACATGTGGTCTTCGCTGTCATCAGTGCACCTAACCTCTGACATTGGTATTTAACTGAAGTAATCATCTCTTTACATCTTTAATGGATGTTTGGCTTGTTTACAACATATTGTATTACCTCTATATATCACCTACACATAGAATCCTCCTGTGAAGTTTGCAAAAGGTCCCAAGGAGCTCATGGTTAGGGTGATTTGGCAACAGGCACAGCAAGACACAAAGGTATTTAGACAAGGCTAACCCACCAGAGAGAGCTGTTTATAGAGTTAAATAGGCCCCAATAGGATGTCTGTTATTTATGGACTGTGAGATTTCATTATTAGTACAAGGTGAGACAGTGTTTGGAGGGGACTGAGTTGTATGATTGTCGCAAGAGAAACGGAAATATATTCTCTTGTGCAAGCTGAGTCTCTGGATATGAAGCTATGTTGTGTTATTTATCTTTTTTTGTCATCTTTTATCCTTTTTCTTCCTTCGTTTGCTTCTGCACCAACTCCGCTGCCACCCAGGCCGGTAGAGAATGACAACACCTTGAGGATCAAAAATGAGAAAACTCGCTCGCTGTTGTTGTTCACCAACGTGACAGAGAAGCATTTTGGCAACTACACTTGCTTTGCCTCGAACCGTCTGGGTGCTTCCAACGCCAGCATGCTGCTGTTCCGTAAGTCATCACAGAGCTCACTGTGTGCAGGGGAACAACACTGCAGCGTACACGTGTATGCAAACACAGGATCTCACAAATGCGCTCATATTTTATCTTGTGTGACTATCAAGAGTTCTAACAGACAGGGCGCTCTACTTCAAAAAGATATGCAATGTCACTGTTCTAACGTCCTCACCCTGACTGATTTTGATCTGCACACTGCACAGTAATTTCTCAGCCTTCCCCTCCCTCCTTTTTCCCATTTTCTTTATTCTCCGCCCCATTAAAGCTTTGCTTGCCCATATTTCAGCTTTTTCTCTTTTGATCGTTCACACTCTCACCCTCCATCTCGCATCCACACACACACTTGCCTTCATACTATTGCTGTGCTCAGTCCCGTTTCCCAAGAAGTTTTCATTTCTCGCAGAGCTCAGTTCACATTAACCATCCCCAATGAGCAATTTCCTACCTTTTCATTTCCCGTTACCCTCCTTACACCCCCCTTTAGTGCATTTGGCATTACCATCTTAAGTAAGTCCTTCATCTATCCCCTTTCTTCTTTCATTCCTTTCCCCATTATCTTGGCCAGTCTCCCTTCAAATGACTCACTCCTACGTCAGACCCATACATCTTCTTACTCTTTTTTTTCCACCACTGCTGCCACTTCTGTCTGCCTATCTCTCCATCATCTGTCCTTCTGCCTCCTCTTTCCCTCCTAATCTTCCCCTGCCATCGTTAAAACACAACAAACCTCTTTCTGTCCTGGATCGGGCAAAGAAAATCGGACCATAATCGCATACTTTTGCACTATTTCTATTCATATGCAGTTCCTCACTGTCATTGCCTTTCCTGGCGTTATTTTCTCGCTTTAGTACCTCTTTGTTCACCATTTTAAAGGTGCCACATGTAGCATTTTAACATCAGCAACCCACTATCCTATCAAAATAGGCACATTATCAATGATAGAGGCTCTAGGTTAGATGTTTTTAAATCTAGTTACTGCAATACTGCACGAAACAGGAAGATAGAAGGTTAACAGTTCTCACAGTTGCCCTTTCAAGTATTATCCAGTACTCTGTCTCAAAGAACATACTGTTGATAATATAGTACAAATTCATAGCTATTATTTTGCTTCCTGGACAGATGCATTTACATTTTCATATTAACCACTTCAGGCTGTGATTACACATAAAGACTGAGATTACTGCAAGTCCACCTTGTCTACAACATAAAACTGTGGTATTGTCTTTTTCTTGGCCAGAAAGCTTGTACATTATACATGTTTAATAGAAAAATTGCTTCTATTATTATTAGTTTTTATTTCTGCATGGGCTCTGTAAAATCATCAGACAAATTTATACATACACCCTCAAAAAATACACTTAAAGGAGGTTATTTTATTAATTTAGTGGATCATAGCCTTTTAAGATCTAATATGAGATCATAATTGATGGCCGTTGATATAATCAGTTCAAGCAGCTGTAAATACAAGTGGTTTTTTTGGGGGGGGGGTTCCCACTTTGCCAATCACATAAAGAGGACTTAGCCTCATCTTAGAGGAAATAAGTTTAGGAGGTCAGGTACACCTCAAGAACCACTAAGGCACAGGTCTGACCTAAACTGGAAGCTCCTGAAATGCCAGTGTCACTGTCAAGTGGATTTCTATAAACACAGATTTCCATCCAGGATTGAAGCCTTTGTCCCAAAATAAGCATCTTCCATCTGATTAGTTGTTTAAATCTGACCACATGTAAAAAGAAAAAAAGTATATTGTATGGAAGGATGAAAAAGGAAGACTGTCTCAGAACTCTAAACACAACACAAAACCATCATCTCAATAATTGAGACGTGTTCCAAAAGGACAAAGATCCAAAACACACGGCAGAGGATTTATAGGATATAGTTAACAATGAGCTGTTGTGTTAGCCTTCTCTGAGTACTGACCAAAAGTACAGTTTCTGGGCTGACTTAAAGTAGGTCACTGCAATGGTGTAAAATATCTTTATTTGAACTTTTACAATTCTGCCCATAAGGAGTGGTCAAAAATCAAACTGCCAGAAACTTGTTTGGAGCTAAAAAAAACAAAGAATTCTTGGTCAAAGTGCAACTTCTTAAAGGAAATGGAATAAAATGTTGTGAGAGTTGTATTACAATTTTCAGAAAAACAAATTTATGAAAAATTAGCTCTAAATTCTTGCTTTTTGATCAATTATATTCTCTCTGCCTTTTGAAACTGGAAAGCACATTTCAGCCCTTTTTTTTTAGTATCACTTATGAATAGTCTGCTAAAGTAGCTTCATGAGTCACCACGACAACAAGTTTGTCCCAGTTTTGTTAATCACTGTTTTAGTGCCCAGAGGAGACATTTTCATTGTACATTAGGTTACTTGCAGTGCATGTGCTTTCATTATTTGCAGTTTGATTCACTACTTGAAAATATTTTCAGTACGTCCTCTGCTTGCAGCTTTTTAGTGTAATATCTTTTATATAATATAGGACCATCTTATCACTATAAATACGTGTCTGTAACACAATTCTTCTTACCCCTTGCATATAATAATATTAATTCTTCTTTATGTAAACACTCTACCGCTCCATGTCTTTGTAACCTAAAACAAACTATGACAAAATATAGAACTATATCACATAATAACACAGTGGCTCTCTTCACTTTACATTTATTAACACAGGTGGGACAAAAATAATTCATTTGGCTTGGGTTATTATTGGCCATGCCTTTTTACTGGCACAGCTGAATGGGGTGGAGTATGATTAATTTGACATGTGTCAAAATGCCAGGTGTTTGATGGGTCGAAATGACAACTCTGAATATGTTAATAAAAGCTTCTCGTGGCTTTGTAGCATGAAATTGGGCATTTTCAGGCTAATACATTAAAAATTAGATATATCTTTCTCATCGGCTGTGTCAAACACAGATGCAACTAAGTAACATTAATTACTGCTACACTTGATCATTAATATTGTGACATTTTACACAAGGAAAACTATTCAAATTTTAAACGAGACATTGGCTTTATAGCTTTACTGTGTTTGCAGTATTATGTTGTTTTATGCAAAACCTCCACCGATATCAGTGGTTACATGCTTACTCACTAAACCTTAACGTCTGCAGCATGTTGAATATTATCAGTGATATATGCCACAGCCTACCATGAATTGCCCATTTTAAGTACACGTTGCTAGCCGATGAGATCCAGTACTAAATAACTAAATCTACAGGAAATAGGTTATAATCTTGAGACCACTTCAAAATGCAGGTAAATTATTGGTTACAGTATTTATGACAGTGTATGAGAATAAATTAAGTTACTTACTTCCCACACTGAATATATAAATTTTTCCTTTGTGTGTGTGTGTGTGTGTGTGTGTGTGTGTGTGTGTGTGTGTGTGTGTGTGTGTGTGTGTGTGTGTGTGTG
>JBBBVU010000006.1:7584342-7612988 GCA_037177055.1 Atherinosoma microstoma
CAATTTTTCCAGTACAACCCATCCAAGAACAGACAATAACATAGACATAACAGTGGATCAGGTGGACTGAGGCAGCAACCATACTCGGCGCGTAAAGCAGCCAGGTGCTTCCTAGTGTAGTAAAGTTTATAAAGTTATAAAAAAAAAAGAAACCCAAAAATAGGTCCATACAGCATGTAGACTCTGGAAAAGTGAAAAAATGTAAAATAGCAACATAAGGAATGAAAAAGATTACTTTGAGTTTCCATAAATATGAAATAGCATCATATTTGTCTTCTATCCTTCAAAGCATACACTTGCTGGTCTGCTAAGTTTATGTCTATCAGTGTTTGATGCTGAGTAGGTAGCCCATATGTATACACAAAGTTGAGTTTTTGGAGCTTTTTTCTTTCTTTATTAAAATGTCAGCCTCTTAAATCCTTTCTCATGACACAGTTATAAAAATATAGATTCAAACTGCTTTAGGATTTTATGTACAGTGCGGTTTATCTTACATTTTTTATCATCCAAGTGTGTTAAAATACACAGTGTATAGTATTTTCATAACTGAGATATTCAGGTTTATCCAATCAAATTGGGAATTTCAATATACAGTCATGCCTTTGGAGTAAACAAGCTGCTGTAATTCTAAACTCTCAAAACAACATGTTGAAGCTTTGTGGGTCTAAGCAGCACACTCTGCGTGGGCACAGAGTGCATGACCTCACCAACAAAGAGGTCGCCTTGCTCAGTGACCGTACTTGACTGTTAATGTGGTTCAGACATCGATCATTCCCAAGGCAACACATCCCTGCAGTTCTGCATACTTGAAGAAATTAATGATTTTTCCAGTCAATGTTTAAACACCTCTCCACCCAGGGAGGAGGATAGCATCCATCCGCCAAAGCCAGTTCAGCCTCTCAGATTTATTTCTGTCATGCTCAATAACACGATAAGACAGTGTAATCAGTGATGGCTTTTCTTTCTGTATGTGTGTGCTTGCTCTACTTTCCAGATGCCACTCCCAGTAAAGCACACGCTTGAATATCTTCTAGACGTTGTTCCTATCTGGGATGATATGTTGTGTTTATTGGAAGTTGAGACAGTAAACCTCTTTAGAAAGACTTGTAGGAAGTTGTTAAAGGGCAATGCTTAATTTGTGTGATCATTCTCCCCTCAGCCTCCAAATATGTCTGGGTGAAGGGGGAATTATGCCTGCCTTGTAAAATGCAAGGTTTCCCCCTGCCATTGGCAAACCTCATGAAAACAGACACGTGCAGCCCAGCTCACACGGGACTGTTTGCTTCTTAATTGTCTTATTCCTGTAACCTATCACACATTGTCAACACTGATTCAATAACCAATTACTGCCTTTCAGGAAACACAAAATGAAATAGGAGAGGAGATAAAAAGGACCTTTGGTGCTCAGCACACCAGCCTTTGACAAACAACGTCATGCAAATTCAAGTCCAAAGACGTCACAAGAAAAATAGGATTTATCCTGAGTTACATTTAAATCCACACTGTGTAAATAACATTTGAAGATTCTTTTCTCTGCCATATTTGAATAAGTTTTTTCTCCATTTTGAACCACATGCTTGTTTGTTGAATGTATATTTACCTTTTGTTTCACATACATGTCTTCTAGAACCTGATCCATTTCTTTCAACGCATCACAGCTGGTTATGTCTGTAACTTTTTATCACGGCAGCATGCGTCCTAGCGTGTTTGATTTTATTTCATTGGATCAGTGGCTGGTAGCCCACTCATCTTAGTCATTCACTGGCATTTCTATGTCAAAATGAATGCTTAATGGCTTTTTCCATCCACCTGTCAAACAGATACAGTGATTAGCTCAACCACCGTACAGGCCTAATCCTCGCAAAACAGGATTACAGCCGACGCCAGCGCTTGCTTGTGTGATAGTATTGTTTATGTTTGCAGCAAGTGGGGTGAGATCTTGCACATGTTGGAGGAAGTTCATTTTAAATTTAGTCCTGCCTACTCTGCCGAGGGCAAAAACTACTGCCAGCATATATGAATTTGACATTTAAAGATGATGATGGATCTACAATGTTATCACATTGTTCTTGTTCTAGTTTTGTTTTTCTTCTTTTTTTTGGGGGGGGGGGGGATTTCTATCCCTCAAATTGAATTCTTTTTCCCTTTAAACTACTTATGTGAATGTGATGCAACATAAAAATAATTTAGATCTTATACAACATAACTGATCTGATGATGGCATCTAAATTCATTTGATGTGATTCAGTAAGTGCAAGCAGTGTTTTAAGAGCAGATTAGTACCAATCTCCAACCTTTTTCTTACTCATAAAATAGATTAATAATTACATAAATGTGCTATCAGATTATTTATTTATGAAAATGGCATTTGCGTGGTGGCTTTCCTTTCTTCCTCTTACATCATGAAGGCTCACACAGACATGAACAAACAGGAATTGTACCACACAGATACCGTAACAAAATAATCGGAGTCATAAATTATGTAAAATTTCTGTTTATATGATTTGGGTAAGAAAATATTTCTTTTTTACATTATAAAATTACAATCCGTGTCATTCAGAATTCAAATATTGCATGTTCAGAAAAAATATTCAAAAACTCACATACACAAGGTGAGGATAAGTTTTGTCAGTGGAAATTACATTGACAGAATGCATCTGAGTCCTGAACGGAAACCCAGCCATCACAACTGAATGCCAGAGTCACACTCTTCAAAAATTACTTTGTACCTCTAAGTATATATATATATTTATGAAGTATGAATTGGTGTGATATTTCATACATTTCCTGGGCTTACTTTACATATATTCAAAATGACAAAATAGAAAAATATACAAGATGATGTGGTATAAAAATAAATAAAACAAATGCAACTTTCAGTTCTGCACTTTTTTAAAACAAGATAAAATTCTGTTATTTACAACAACCTGAAATCTATTTTTATTCTCTCACCACCACTTCCTTATACACAAAGATCTCAGTCTTGCAAACAAACAACATATCCCGTGTGTGTAATTACATTTAAGCTGTTAGAAAAGCTTCATCTACTGCTGCGAGGAGATGACGTCTGATGCTGTTGCTTAGACTTCATTTTCTTGCCATCATGTTTCCACAAAATGTTCCTGCATTACAGCGGCTCTTATGAAACCCTGGTACTTTTCATGCACGAAATACCTTTTTATTTCATGTGACAGTTCAAAGTGGCCTGTCTCTGCAGCTTTACACAGAACACTGCATTAATATTGGTATGGCAAACAGTAGGTTGTCTCTAATTGGAAGTTCATCAGAGAGTCAAACAAAAACACACAGCAGTGAATAGAGCCAAGTCATTTTCTCACGTGTAAAAACATAAACAAGGCATTAATTTCCTGCTTGCATGGATGAAGAAATTAGTAGAGGCAGCTGCTCACAGTTCCCTTCTAGTCAACTCAGATAGTATTGATGTCCTCTTGTTTGTGTTCCTTATCTTTTGCAGTCTTGTTAATTCTCCCCCTCGAGGGCTGTAGCATGTGACAGGACATGCACCTGTGGAAGCGACTTTTAACCCCTTTCAACACACTGCCTACCGTTCCTCTCACAGCAGAGGAAGAAAAGTAAAAAATAAGAGGATCTAGGCAAGCATTAAAGGTGCTGCAAAGGAGAGCTTTGTCTCTCCAGACAGGACTTTTCTTTGTAATAAAACCCACAATGTGCGAGACATTATAGGGGCCAAAACATAAAGCAAACACCAACAGTGTTCCTAGAGCCATGCCAATGGCTCGGAGGCGCCGGCGCCGATCAATGTGCTGCAATTTGGAGAGGATCCTGATGAAGTTGATGTAACAGAAACTACAGATAAGGAAAGGGATGCAGAAAAGCACTATGCAGAGCTCCAGACGCACAGGGAGGAGGACCCTGAGCTGAGCGTCTGTAAAATCTTTATAACACACCTCCCTATTAGTTTCACCGGTGGTGTTGGTTGTATTTGAGGTGTCTTCTGTGCCAATTAAGGGCACAATGAACACAATGCTCAGGTGAAGGAAGCTGAAAATCCAGAAAAAGATGCTGGCAACAACCGCATACACGGGTCGACGCTTCAGGGAGTGCTGAATGGGGAATGCCACACCTAAATAACGCTCTACACTGACAGCAGTGAGGAAGAAAGTGCTGTTGTAGATGGTCATGTAGAAAACGAAGCCAGACAGTGGGCAGAGGATGTAGGGCATGTCCCAGAGCATGTTGTTCATCACTTCCTGCATCCTGAAGGGCAGGAAGAGGAGAAAAAGGAGGTCGGAGATGGTCAGGTTGAGGAGCAGGATGTCAATCGGTGTGGGTTTCTGCCTCACCTTCCTGCTGAAAGTGTAGAAGGCAAGCACATTTGCTGGAAATCCCAACACAAAGGTAATGATGTAGACAGAGAGACACAGAGCAGTGTTGCACTCCTCCATGGTATAGCGTCTGTAAGTCACTCAGATCAGTCAGAGATTGAGATGTGTCCTGTTATCTCCTTGATTGTGACTCTGCAGGATGAATAAACTAGAGCACAGAGAGGCTCGATTTGTCATACAATCTGAACCACAAGAAACGAAGGCTTCTTATTGGGTCAGTGGAATGGAACAAACCAAACGAGACAGCGTGGCTTTCCTGTCCTCACCAATAATCCACCACTCATTGTTTCCTTGAAGGCTCTGAGCTCTGCAGATAAGACAGAATGGAAAGAGATTACCACACTGCACCACAAAGTATTTCAAACTACAGTCCATTTGACACTTTATTTAAATATGAACTGCTATAATTTCCATACATTACATTTTAGCACAACTGAAAGACCATAGAAAGCATCCAGAGATAAAACTGTAATTCCTTTTTCCTTGTATTCGTTCTTAATTTCTTTCCTTATCCTTACTTTAAAATTTATGTAGATGGTGTATTATTTCATAATGACAAGTCAATGTTTTGGTCTCATACAAGCCTAATACTATGTTATTGCTTTTACCATGTTGTTAAATACAATGCAACAGTGCTTTTATCATTAACTCCAAGCCACTGTAGTCAGTATCCACAAATACTAGACATGCTGTGAAAATGATGACCCTCATAAACTTAATGAGTTAACCACACCGGGGTAATTAATGTCTCAGAGCATCACAGCTGACCTAACAATACTTTCCCTGTTTATTTCCTGTAGAAAACACAAAAATATAAACAATATGAGATTGGTTTTATTTAAACATGTATTCAAATTAGAGCTGTCTGAGATCAAGAAAGCTAGTTTCTTACCCTTTTTTTTTAAAGAGCTGCGTCAAGTGAAAGATGAGAGGTATGACTGAGGTTCAGTATTTATACTTTGGTCACTAAGCAGAAGGAAGTACGTTTTTCTGCCTCGCAGCAGAATGTGTTGAAACCAAAGAAGTACCTTACTTCAGCAACCTGAAGACTTCCTCTTTGTCTGCTGGTTAATTACTTTACAAATCTTCACTCTCTACAAGTTTTCAATTTCAGTATGTTTAAAATTAATTACAGGGGTTATTGTGGCTTACCTCTGCTGTGTGTTTCTTGGCGCACCAACGTGTGGTGATTGCTCAGCTGTCTTGTTTGATCTTTTCTTTTCACCAGCCTTCAGCTCCAACCTGCCGTAGTCCGGCACGTCCCCTTATTTACATGATAATCTAAACATTTGGCGCAGATAATAGGAATTATTATTAGAGGGTTACAGCTGCAGTTTACCTCCCACACTCACCAAACACGGTTTCCCAGGTAACAACTGGCCTTTTTGCAGCACGTGTAGCACAGTATGTCTCTGCAAACCCCTTTTGATTGTAGGTTATTAAATCATATTTAGTTATCCGTGCCCAATGCATCGTCATGAGCTCATGAACAGCCGACGGAGGGAAAACAGGCGACGTATTGTCAGAAGCGTCCCTCCCTGTACAACATTTGGTGAAGGCAGCCAGCTATATGGTTGACAAACAGAGGCTTGCTGTTTGTATAGTCATATTTGTCACATAAGATAAATTATAAACCATGACTTACTTGCAGCTCATTCAAAAGAAACTGATTAGTATTCGGTATCTAAAAGACTCTAAGGGATGTCAGAGGTTAGGAGGGTTTTTTCAGGGGGGTTATTTACCACCTAATATCACAACAGGATCAAGTTTGTCTTGAACAGGTGACGCAGGAAGTGCAAGTAGTCCTGGTTAATCTTTTACAAAGTCAGAGATACAGACTGTTGAAGTAACAATGACTCAGGGTTGTATTGTTCTTTTGATGTTGCTTAATGAATGTAATCAGTCTGAGCTAGTTTCACTTAAGCTTAGTCTTTAAACACTCAATTCCCATGTGTGAGTTTTGGGTATTTTGCTACTGCCTGACTTATCTCCATATTAGATATTAATCCTCTTTACCTTGTCACTTCTTGTTGCTGCTGCTGCCGCTAACATCTAAAAACCCTCTTTTCAACTTCCTCTGCACCCCAGACATGTGAACAAACACAAATTGTCTTTGTGTCTGAAATCATTTCTGTATTTCTCACATGAATTTGGACAATCTCACTGTATTAAGCAAGCTGGGGCGCGCCAATGTAAGAGATGAGTTTTACAGAGTGACATCAGTGAGTTTCAAAAAGTACTATCTGGCCACAAAGTGATCTGTAATGCTTGGTGATATTTCATCATCACTGCAGGACAGCCTGCTTCAGTAGTCAGGCAGAGGAAATTCAGCCCTTGGGAAAGAGACAAAGGAACAAATCCAAAGAGAAATATATACAGAGTCCCATTTTACACTTTCATGTTTCATATTTTATCTTTTCTTATCTTCTAAAATGGTATCTGAGCCAGAACATTATATTTCACATTGATGCTGCCTGTGGAAAACCTTATTCATAACACTACATATGTGACTTGAAGCACGCGCTGTCTGATCAATGAGCATTTTCACATTTAGTAATCGGATTTAGCCACAATAACACAATAACAAGAGAAACGAAGTATAGAAGCAACGTTTTCCAAACAATTTAGAAGTTTTAATTTTTTTCACATCATCCAGTAATTGTTCAATAAAAATATAAATTAGCTTGTATATTAGCTCATCAGATTTTTGCTATGTTTTATGTACTGAAGACCAAATTCATCCCCAAACCAACAATGCCAGGGGTGAAATACTTTTAAGGAAACAGTGATTTCTTATTTTCACACAACAGGCATTTATTAAGTCTCACAGAACAACTTTAAAGACCTCCGTCACATATTTATTTCAAGTCCTCCAACCTAAACGATAAGAGAAGGGTACTTGTCCTTTCTATTACTGATTTGTATGATGACATTGTAGTACAAAAAGAACATAGAGGGCAGTAAGGACCTAAGTTTAAGTTAACTGTGGTACAGTTATTACCCCATTTATTTAATGCGTCACTTTTATATTCACCCACTGTTTGGTAAGGCTTAGAAACCAGAAAACTCTATTAAATTTAGGATACAAAGTACTTTGTGTGGGTTGAGAAATAACAAGCCATGTTTGAAATTTTTTTTACATAATATCTTAACATGGTTAGTATACGGTTATCTATATTGTTATCTTGTGATAACAGTGATTGTTTTCTCGCGATAACAGAGCAATTTATGTCATTATCTCAAGAAAATAGAATTTAAAAACTATGATGAAATTAAGAGGTGTTTCTTTGATAGAGTTCAGGAAAGCCCTTGCCAGGAAGTGTACTGAATAACACGCCTTAACTTACTGTAATTGATTCTGACTCACTGCAACAATTACCAATTAACTTTGGGGCTAACCACTCAGTGTTGAGCTCATCTTTATCATCTCGAAATCTTGAAAAAAAAGAACAAATTCTCGAGATAGTGAGAAAAGTGATCCTGTAATCATCTGAAAACAAGCTTTGTGATTTTGAGATAATGCCATCAAAAATATATAATCGCAAGCATGGCTGCTTTCGGCTTCCATAAATCATGGTTAGGGTCTTTTTTTTATTCCATTTATTTGAAAAGGGACAGTGTACAGTTTACACATAAATGTTAGCACTTGATTCACCGTACTAGTTTATAAGCTAATAATCTGTAGTCCCTTTCAGAGGCAGGGAGAACATAAGATTCGATGAATACAAACAACAAAAACACAACTTACAAAAAATCTACAACAATAAAATATACATCCAAACAAAGTTACATGCATATTGCATACAACCATATCTTCCAACAAAGCAAGAAGACAATGTCAATGAGTTCAGGACTGGGAGTGTTAATAGAGCTACAACCATCAACAGGTAAGCTGTATCATTGATTAGTGGATGCTAACATACATTGTTTGTGATCCAATCTAATGTGAAAGATATTCTACTGGATCTAACAGCAGATACTAAATGAGTAAATGACCTAAAGAAGGAGGAGTCTGGCCTTACGAAACCCTATACACCAGACACAGATTTAAAGAAAATCTCTTTTTTTTTTTAGATCATCTAAAGTTGAGACATTGTGTTGATATTTGGACTATTTTTTGTGTCCAAAAGTGTCAAAGGCCCAATCCCATTTCTCTTTTTTACCCCTTCCCCGTCTCCCTTCCCCTTAAAACGGAGCTACAAGGGGGAGGGCTGAAAGTTAACCCCTACAAATTAGGACACCCCTTCAACAATCGCATACATCATCAGTAGTCACCGCTGGCTTTTATGTAAGCAGATGCAACAAGCTGTTGCCGAAAATCTCGAGAAATCATGCCGTCTACAGCTGTGGTGATCTCTCTTGCGTGGGTTATTGGCATCTTTTTTTGACGTTACCAGGCTAACATTAACGTTACATCCGATTTGTGCATATTACTACGGCATATGTTGTACCCCATGAAGCCCTCAATGTACCGAAGAGAAGCAGTGAGGTTGCTGAAGCTTTTATAGATAACATTATTTCTGTAGATCACGAGGGCTGCCTGCTACAGAGCACCGCTAGTGTTCAGCCGGCTAACGTTAATGTTACTGAAGCCTCAACATAGTACTAGCACTACGCTAGTTAGCGATTTTTTCGTATGCATTTTATGAATAAAATGAACATTACACATTGAAACAGCGTTAAACTAAATGGTTGTAATGCATTTTTAAATGTTATTAATCGAGAAAATACTTGCATATGCGCATTTCTTTGGACTCATTTGCAGGCATTCTGGGAGATTTTTCATTCCCCTTCGTTTGAAGTGAGCTCCTGAAAAATCTTCGTTTGAAGGGGTATATAGCCCTACCACTTGCCCCTACCCCTCGGTCCTAACGGGAATTGGGACACCCCCTACACGCGAACGCGCAAAGCGGAGGGGTAGGACCAAGTGGTAGGGCCAAGGGGCGAAATGGGATTGGGCCAAAGTTTGCTTGGGTAGAGAGTTTGGTTGTTTCACTGGCCTGTCCCCAACATCTTTTAGTAAGATGTCACTCTTTCACTTTTCTAATATTACAAAGCTGTCGATACCATCAGACACTTTTCATGCACTTTCTTATAATACTGCTAGAAGGCACTTACTCGTTAAACTTATATGTAGGTCATAATAACAGCTTGAACAAAGACTTATAGCATTGTTCTCTTGAGAACAGTCTCACCTTATCATATTATTATGTTTTCTATGATTATACTCTACAAAAAGGCTAGAAATAGAAGAGTTTTAATAGTGCCTCAGATAACAGGGAACAGGAAACTCCCAGAAACAGTGTCAGCGTCAGTTTGTATATTCAAGGCTTACTTGTGTGTGTGACAACTTTGACTGTGGAAAAGAAGTAAAAAAAGATGACATTATCATATTGTGACCACTCATCCTGAACCCAAACCATCATATTTTATGTTCCTTCTCTAAACTTAACCAAGTGTTTGTGCCTGAACATCTTAACTTTTGGTATACTGATAATAACATTAAAAGTATATAACGTGTATTGGTGGTGTGACCAGGTGCATGTGAAATGTCATTTAGACAAAAACTTGGTATGTTGCAAGTGATGTTAACACTGTCAAATTATGTGCTTCAGCCCAAATTTGGACCTTTCCCAGCTCTAAGTTTGAAGATTTAGTACCTAAACATATCATAACTGAGATGTGAGTGAAAATGAGAGTTGACAACAAGCGGTCTATGACAGGTAATCAGGTTTAATTTTCTTTCTGACTCTCTCAGTAACCACAGGTACAACACAGTGACATCATCCCTGACTTGTAGTGCAGCAGCCGTCATGGGAAAAGCTGTTATCAGGGGAAGTCACCTTTTGACTTTAAAAAAGCTTGCTCATTGTCTCATGTGTTTTTATATTTGCTTCTAATTATGCAAAACAAACAAAGATTTGAATTCCAGGAATGTGTTGCAGGTGTGTGTCAAAGGGAAACCGGGGATTTTCCCAGGTGCTCTGGATAGGTTGAGTAGCGTGAAAACACGGTGGAACAACTGCATCACACCCTCAGCCCTCATACGTTGTTTTTCAACACTCAGAATGTACTCAGACAAAGATGATGCAAGAATATTTGTGACAGACAAAATAGAACAAGGACAAGGTTCGGATGAATAGTGTTGAGTTTCAGAGAGAAGTCTTCAGAGTGGCTGTTTGTGTGGTCACTGAAGCAGCAAAGGTAAAGGCATGCTTTATTTAGAAGCTGTAGGGGAATATTGCTATGGGTGTATCAGAAACCACGGGTGACAAATGCAAAGACACATTTTCTTCTCTCCAGATCAAAACTGTCTGAAAGGAAAATCAGATATTTTAAAAAAAGAAGTTAAATTCATTCTTAGTTTTTTTTTTTTCTAAAAAAGATACTGTCCCCTTGAGATTTAATTCTATCCCTCTTTGGTGTTCCAGAGGTTAAATTGAAAGGTTGAGTTGTAATGCTTAATGGAGCGGCTAACTAGAAATGAAATAAATTAATGAGGTTTTTAATGGGCTGTTTTAGTGTCCTGTAAAGTCTCAGAATACTTAAAAAAGTAGAGAGGCTGAAAATTAGCTTTACAAATGTGCATTGTTAATTGAAAAATATTATAATTGCAGGCAGCCTTTAAAAAACTGCTCTAATTCCACATGTTGTTGCACGATTTTGTCCATAAAACAAGCAAGTCGCAACTTCATTCATTTGCTTTGTGCTCGGTGTGAAAGGACAGTTTAAAGTTCAGTTGTCATGGCTGTTATTAGCAGAGCGTCAAGCTGCTTTTGTTGTTGAATAGTACAAACATGGGCGGCAGAGACAAGAGCTACTTTGCTGTGTTATCAGCTGCCTTTTAAAGAGCAAATGGGGGAATAAAGTGTGCACGAGTGTGTGCTTCACCATCTTCATTTACAGTAAATGGTGTCAAAGACAAACTCAGCTTCCTGAAGTCTTCAGAGAAAGAGGAAGGAAATAAGCTGAAAACGTTTTTGTTGAGGTAACCAACATCCCATGCAACTTTGAACTTGAATCTTTTTCATTTTCTGCTTCTCAGTTCTGTTAATGGACTGAAGAAATATTGGGAAAAAGTAATGATGTCACTGATTCAAGAAAATCCATTACAAGTAAATGACCCTGCATTTAATATCAGTCAAATATGCACAACATTTTTCCTTGGCATATTATTCATGTAGCTGGATAACATGGTTATGAAGCTCTCAGACTTTAGCACTTTTATTAAAAGTGAGTCTGATGTCTTTTGGACTATTGAGACCAACCTTATTTTTTAATTTACTTATTTTTTCAATAAAACCACTTGAAAAGTTCAGGGTTTAGAAACAAATGAAAGGAAGTCATGACAGAATTGAACTCTTTTGTTCTGTGCAACCATTTCTAAAGCTTAGCTGTTTTTTACAATAACAACTGGCACATCAGACCTATTGTTGTTTTTTATCGGGAGGACTGTTTCTGTCATGGTCCCTGAGTTTTTGTTATGTTTCAGGTTCTGTTTTGATGTTACTTTTTTCTTCTGATTTCCATGATTTTCTCGGATTTCTGGCTTTGCCAAGCCCATGCTGGGTTTTCTTATCTGTGTATGTGCTTTGTTACTTCAGTCTGTTCCTTGGATCATCTTAAAGCAGCACCACAGCGTGACATTTTAGCTATAGTATAAGATCCTGGCTCGGACATCATGTTTGATGTGTGCATGCTGCATGATGATAATGATGATACCTGGTGAATTGTTAGCAGGCTGTGACTGTGAAGAGCAACAAATTGAAACAGATTCTAAGTGTCAAGCTAACTTATGGAAGGCTTCATGAACTGGTGGACTGAAAAATGACTGCCCTGTTTACTATACTGCGAATGAATGTATGTTCACTGCTTTGCGGTCCACTTCGAAAGTTGTAATTCCTCCTTTAATTCTGCATCTTTTTTATGTAGTCATAGTAGAGCCGGTGTTAACATCATACAAGTAAGAGTTCTGCTGCAGCCTAACCAGATTTTCCTCTGTAATTGGACTTGTTTGGCTCCCATCTCAATTTTTCAGCTTTGTTTTGGTTTTTTACACAAAGCAACATTCGTATTGGTTGGTCAGCAAACATAGGTTATAGCCGCACACCAACTGTGAGATGTCATCCTAAAATACCTGACACGACACCGTTTTAAAAATATTGCAGGCTATCTTTGTTTCCAGGACGATAGCAGACATTTAATTCTAATCTGGGCTACTTTTATGGTGCTGGCAATTGTTGTGTGGGCCAGAAGTGGTCCAAATATGAGGAGCTGGCCTGGACATGCATTATAGCAATGTCCTTGTGGGATACATGTGGTGGTCATGCAGCTGAGTTTTAGTAGCCACACTCACATGGCATCTACATCATTTACTGCCTGGGTGACCAAGCAGCACGCCAGTATGGTGGAGTTTTCATGCTATTTAAAACTGCCGATCAGCTGGATGACCAGCACAGATCCGATGGAATATTTGGCAAGGGCCCCCCCCTTCAAACCACATGACTGGAATAGATAAATCTGAGTTGGTTTTTTGATTAACTTAAAATGTTTCCCTACTTGATAAATAAAGTTCATGTTTTGCCTTCATTTAGGTTCAATAGATAACTGTGCACTAAAATCCTTCCTGTAAAACAACAACTTCCACTTATATTCTGATTCTGTTCAGCTGTTTTAAGCAACAAAGGTTTGTCTCAATCTAACTGGACTCTATGTTGAACCACAAAACAATAAAGAAATAGCCTTAGCTGACATGGTGATCTCCCTGACTGGATGGCTGGGGTCCTGCACTGCAGCCTTATGGCTGTGGTAGGAGCCCCGGCCTGCCGTGATCAGGGTGGTTCCTGTGGTGGCACCTGCTATGGCCATGGGTGGGCTGGCTCCTGGTGTGGATGGATCCCCAAAAATATTGTTTCCTCACAGCAGCGTCAAGCCAGATTATTTAATATGCATAGATTGTTTTTATGATGTAAAGCACTTTGTGTTGCTTTGTGGCATGAAAAGCGCTACATAAATAACATTGGATTTGATCCGTGGAGCCATCAGGATTGTTGAGGATTCATACTCTCACTTCAGCCTCCTGCCTTCGGGGAGAAGGCTCTGCAGCATCCGGGCCCGATCACTCCTTAAGACTGACAAACAGCTTCATCTACCTGGCTGTCAGGATGAGCTCTTTTATTTTTTACCTTTATTTTGGTTACCTCCATGGTAAAAGAGAACGGTATTTTCATTCTTCTGTATGTTCAGACTTATGCTGAAATGACAATAAAAGTCTTTAAATCTTGAATCATTAAAAAAAAATGATGATAATTTAAGAGAAATATGTATCTGACCCAAACCTTGCAATCTCCACTGCTTCTTATCAGTGCATACGTTGCGGTCTAGATCAGAGAGCACTGAGTTGTCTGAAACAAGACTGTGGACTAACAGGTTATGTGCTACACATAAAGAATGATTGCAAGCCTCCATCATGCCCCAAAGCTTTAGAAATAAAAAGTTAAGTGTGTTACATCAAGGAGATATTTCAACAATGAAGAGATTGCTGCTCTGTACTTCACGGACTTGCACATCCCAGAAGCCTTCTTGTTAATCCCTCTGTTAATATCCAGAGCATGAACCTATAAGCTTCATTGTGTTTGTGGCAGAGGGAATATATTGACAACGTAATTCTCTCATCCCAACAGAAGAGTTCAGTCACTGCTAAGCTACCATGTTGCTATTTGAAGAGTGATTTTTCTGGCCAGCATGGTTGGATTCTTTCCCCTCCACACAATGAAATAAAGCTTGTTATGTTGAAAGGAATCCTGTACATTTTGCTGGTAACCTTATTAAAAATGATCTAAGTCCAAAGACCAACTGTTGAACAACAGGGATCTTTGGGGGAAAAATTGAAAATAGAAAATGGTTTAAGAGGCAAGGAGACAAAATAGCTTTTCAGTCCCATATTAACTAATCACTTTTATAATAATTAGATCAATGCCCTTCGCAGAGAAAACAGCAAAGAAAACTCTCAAACTGTCTGATTTTCATTTGAAAAATATGTGCAATTAATATTTCAGGGATTGTGTGTGCTCTTGTAAACACATAAACCAAGACAGAGTGGAACCTCTTCTACAACTGGGAACAAAGCCAAGTCACACACCTGTACAATAGACCCAGTTGGGGGAGTTTATTGGATTTTTTTGTCGCTGTGAAATTGCAAAGTATTTGTAAAGCATGCTAATATCAAGCCTGCTGGATTTGTTTTGAGAGGGGTCAAAGCCTTCATTTTTGAGGGTCCAAAGTAATAATTGTCTTACATCATCAGCACTTTTTAATAAAGTGGAAAATCATAAAGATGCAAAACATGAAATGGTTTGTTGACTGCTTGCAGGACCTGTTGAAGCTTATGTATTCTTTATTTCATAAACCAGCCAAAAATGGTCTGCTTTTTACTTACGGCACAGTCAGATTCTTCACAAAATCATGGCTTTAGTTCTGGCTTCCACACAAAAACTATTCCAGTTTCTCAGCTATGATTCAAAGTCTTAAATACAGAATGCCATAGGGTTTATGTTTCAATGTACAAGCTTAACTTGAGATAAATATACCAGGCTGGATAGCCTGAAGCTGTCGCTCTTCAGAGAAGAAAGCGTGGATCATATGGTTATAAATGTCTTAAAAGATCAAAAAAGCACAGAACTTGAAATGCGCCTCATTATGTGGGCAAAAAATAAGAGTTGAATTGATGGTTTTGTAAAACAGTGGGTGATTGGCGAGATGAAAGGAGCCTCCTGTTGGACCGGAGCCATAAGATGGAGGCATCACACTCATTCTTGGTTGTCAATTGAACTTAAAAGTCACATCTCCTCTAATTGCTCAACAGATGTAAAAAAAAAATACCTCTGTTATGCAGTTAAATGCAAAAGAGGGTGGAAAGGCAGCTGTGATTCTATGTTAATATGAGATAAAATTTTAATGACGGTCAAGGGAAACATCTGCCATGTGTTTGGTAGCATTTAGATCAGAAGTCAGCTGCTGGTGACCTCACACAGTAGCTTTTATACACATAATTGTTTGCCAGATTTTCTTTCTTTAAAGAAATTGTGAATTATGGATAATAGAAAACAAAAAGTGATAGAAGATATTTCTGCACATAATTGAGGAATACCTCTCTAAAGGGTAGACTTCACCATTATTGATGAAGACTATTGGATGGGCAGTTGATTCCAAATTAAAAGACAGTAAATTAAACACTACAAAGATTGTAATTTAGTAATTAAACATTAGAAATTAAACAAACTGACTCAATACTATTTCAGGTTACATTTACACTGTACTTATAGGGGTAAAAAGGACTGTCACGTACCCTTCTCTTGTACCAGAATTGTACCTCTGAGCTCCATCTTGTGCCCTAATTTAACAACACTGGTCTTTATGAGGTACAAACTCCAAGGATAAAATTAATTATCCACTGCTGAGGGTACAACAGCAGTATCTTTGAGAGTACCACCCTAGTGACGATTCTTTGTTCCTCTAAAAGTCAAATTAGATACTCTATTTGAATATACTTTCATTTTGTTTGAAATAGTTTTTGATATCTATTAAAACTTGGAAAATATTAAACTTAAAAATTCATTGTATTGTTGAAATAAATGGAAATAATTTGAAAATGTACCTCCAGCCACTTATTGCGATGCAGAAAATATGCACAATAAAATGTTTACAAGATGTTGTGCTATAAAACAGCTAATCTGATCTTTGTGTGTGTGTGTGTGTGTGTGTCCAATTCCAATATTCAATTCACAGAAATTCCAATTTATAATGGCCCTCTATGGACAGGATGGATGGACTGATTAAAGCAATACTACATAAGTTTCAGATTTTTAAACTCTTCTGACACGCTTTGATGGCACACTGACTTTCATTATGTAAACTCCTGGGACCTTCGTTGCTCTGCAGCATCCTTGCTGAGAAACCGGGGTTTCGTAACTTTGTGTTCCAGCCTGGAGCATCACGTTGCAACTGCATTTTGCCTTACAGCACCACATCAAATGCTATCAGATATCAACAAAGTGGCCATTTTGAACATGCACTCTGATGATTCAGCGACAGCGACAGAGCAAGAGGTAAAATGCGAGTCAACATCAGACTGGCTATTACTTGCTAGAGAGACCTCAGAAAACATGATGCAAAAGAGGATGTCGAGTTAGCCTTTGTTAGGGGGAACCAAAGTGCGAAAATCTGCCAAAGTTCAGAAGTGCTACTTTAACTGTTTAACAGTGACAGAATTTTAAAAAAAGATTGCATTGCCCTTGATTAGTTACACTACAGGCATTATTCAACACCCAAATGTATCAAAATTTTACTTTTCTCATGCAATAAGACAAAGATCCAGAGATCTGTTCAAAACAGACACAACAAGCAGAAACTTTGATATCCTTAACTGTTTATGAAAAACATGCTTTGAAGGTAATTAATAGAAAAATATCAATCGCAGCAGTTTTAATTAAAGTATTTGTGATTCCTTAATTCAAGCTATCACCATGGAAACTTTCTCATGATGCCAAATTTGATCAAAAGCAGGCATTTTTATTGCGCTTATAAAAGACCAAGGCCTATAGGGTTCTCTGTATGTGCATTTTTAAAGCCTTGTCACTGCAGAATTTAAAGATAAATAAAACACAATTTATACTACAGTGTCTCCAGCTTTGAAATGCTTACTCAGCTCAAATTATTTTATGACTGATGGGACAAAAAACATTTATTTTAGGTCAGCAAAATGGCACTCCCCAAAGACACTCAAATTCCCTCAGACAACAGCATTTCAATAACACACAATAGAGAGCAATTTTATATAAGTGAACTAAAAACCAAAAACACTTTTGTAAATGTCACATTTAACTCCCCAGGGGCCTGCTTAACATCAGGTCACATGGCATTATGGTGGCATTTCGAAGGCAGAAATATTCTATGACACTCTGAGCTCCTTCATGCAGCAAAACTAAACAGGAACAGGTCGGTTGTCTTAAGGTCTTCAAAACAATGTTTGCTTCCAGTTCCAGATATTTTCTGTCTAATTATTATATCTTGAATGCCAGAATTAATTACAAAAGCTCAACACAGGTTTGCAGAGCCTGAAGTGGTGTCCGTGAATGATGTAGGGTGAAGAAACAATAATTAAGGAAAGAAAGACAGAAAAAAACAACCAAAAAGCCATTTTTGGTTCTATGTGAGGGGGAAAAAATATGTTCAGCAAGACAGGCTTTTCAGATTTCTTCTGATAATTTACTCACATTATTTTAAAAAAAAAAACCTGCTGTTTATCATCTTTCATCAGATCAACCTGATGATCACAAAATAAATAAATAAAAACCACCCCAAGCGAATGAAAGATGTCAGTGAAGCATTATATCTAAATTGTTAGCTATGTTCAGTACTTTTAAGCACTTTTTTTTAGTAACACTTTATTTGAACTCCATTTTTCATTTCAGAGCAGCATTTCACACTCAACATTAACTATAAGCAGATAAGAGCACTTAAAGTGTTAATGAACACATCTATGAAGACCCATGACCTCCTAGACAATTATAATTGTGGCTAGTTAGTAAATGATTGGAAACACAGCAGAAATTAAATTCAGTGGGATTTGAATTCTTAGATTATGGTATAAGCTATTTATTGAGTGTTCATTTACATGTATAGAGTGTTTTTTTAAATGTTTTGCTTGTATAACAAGAATTAAGCATTACCTCAGTGGCCACATATTGTTTAAAAATCTAAATTGCTTTCTTTCCCGACATTGTAACTGTGACAGAAAGCCTTGTCAATCAATTAAACTCAACAGAGATGTGTAATTAGTTTCTAAAATTAAGATTAATTTAAAACATATTTATTGCACTTGACTATTCTATCAGTCAAAACCATAGTTTCATTTCTTATAGTAGGTATAAAAGATATATTTAGAATTTAAAAATAGTTCAGCCCAAGTAAGTATGCCAACACATCCATATCAAATTACTCACACACTGTATTTAAAAAAGGATGAAGGAATGTCCACATGAGCCTGAGCAGTGTTGCCAGTATAAAACAGCTCTTATCTTAGCAAGTAACCAGAAGACAGATGAACACAGTGAAGTAAACTAGGAACTCTGTTGTTGACGGTATTCATTTCACTTTGCAGTGT
This sequence comes from Atherinosoma microstoma, assembly GCA_037177055.1. NCBI lineage: Eukaryota > Metazoa > Chordata > Actinopteri > Atheriniformes > Atherinidae > Atherinosoma > Atherinosoma microstoma. The sequence continues at coordinate 7,602,874 of JBBBVU010000006.1, forward strand.
GTGAGCTGAAATTGAACCAGCTGAGTACAGATTTGAAGCATCTCGCCTGCGGTAAAAACATCATATCTTTGTCATGACTCTTTGATAAGCATATATGAAGGATCTCAACTTTTTCTGTATCAGTTACATATCAGTAAACACTTAAAGACTCACTTTAATTTAGTATTTGACATCTTTTGATTGTGTTTGCTTCACTTTTCAGAAAAAAGAAATCCAGACAGCATAGATGACCAGAAATCCATCCAACTGGTGGGATTAACATCTAGTTTAGCTTCTGTCCTACAGTGTATTTAAAGCCTCACTGACAGCCTTATGATTAAAGGTATGTGAACCTTTACTGCAGGCATGACGTGCGCTTCAGAAAAGAAAGCAGACTGCTTGTTTAATCAAGCTCCCTTCGCAATATTCAGCTGCCAACCTCACCCCAGCTGTCAGAAGAGTTGAGCTTATCTGATAGATAAAACAAACTCTCTGAGCTCCAACTTCTCCATCCTTCCATGATCATTAACACAACCTGGAGAACAGCAGAAAATGAGGCAGCTGTAAGCAGACTGTCAAGCAACCTGGCTGCAGATTCTCTACTGGACTGATAATCTAATGGCTGTCACCTCTGTCTGGTATGTGCAGTTAAAACTTTGTGTTATTTAACAGGAATGTGGTGATACAGACCGATACATGTTTGGGTTTGTTGTGCTTGCACCTACTGTGTTTAAGGTATAATAGTTAATGGAATCTAATAGCATTTTCCTCTTCTTTTTTGCTAATAAAAGTCAAGTTTGTTAGCAATGAAATCCGCTTGCAGGACTTCATGCACTAAAAGGTTTCAGATCTGTGACTTGCATGAGCAGTTTCAGCTTGTGCTACATTTTTAGCCTCAACATTCTGGCCAGTAAATGTTATTTTCGGCCGTTGTGACCGACAGCCAAAGATAGCCGTGCTGTCAACAGACAAAAGTTTCATTTCACATTTTCAGGAAACTCCAGTCTGCTACAACTAATTCCATCTTTGTCTTACTAAAAACGATGACATTTTGCAACATTCGAGTTATGAAAAAAGAGAAAAAAAGTGTGAAAGTCAACAAAAGGGAACCAAACAGAGGAAGAAATTCAGTATAAACAGAGCTCATGCAGCAGAAGCCCATGTAACACAAACCCTTATTTGATTGTTATCTCTACACTGAATGCAATTCATCATGATGATGCAGGTTTCATGATTCTCTACTGGTAACTGTTTAAATGAATTGCATGTCTGCTCATCTTTCTCTTTTTTTCTACTGAAGTTTTCTTCACGTGGCTCAGTTCCGGGAACTATCCGCTCTGCACTTTGAAAATCTTTTTTTATAGATACCTTTTGCTTACTTCTCCTTTATGGTTTCCCTGTTTAAACTGTGATCTGCTTCTTTGATATTCACAGGTATGAGTTTGGGTGACAGTGTTGGACTGGGTGATGTGTATGTGCATATTTATTTTCAGTCCACTGTGCTACAGACTCTTGTGTTGTACATTTAAGGTATAGCTTAAATGATTGGTTATCTCTAACTTTACACCCCTGCTTCTTAAAAAGAGACAATCTTCTGGCAATGTTTATGTAGCTATAGGATAATATTTGAAAATATCTATGATTTTTCTTTTTATTACCGTTATTAGTTTTCTGCATTGTAGTGCTACAAAACATATCAGATCTGTTGAAAAGGCTTTAAAACACTGAATTTCCTCAAGGTCGTGGGGTTTTTTCTGACTTGTTTTACTGCAGGACATGAACCAAATAGATTGTCTTTATTTGAAAGGGAAAGCATAGTGAAAATATTAAACTCAACATGATAGCCTCAAATGATTCAACAAAAGATTACGATAGAAACTAAATTCTTTGAAGGAAATGTGTTTGAATTGTATCCCTGAAGGCAGCAGCTCACCTTTAAACATCTGAGAGAAAGAAAAAGAAAAAAGAAACGGTGACAACTGACGATTTCCTTGTTGCTGCACAATTATAATTTAATTTTTTTCATGTGTGTGTGTTTAGTGATTCCTAGTTGGACTACTGACAAATATAACTTTGCCTGTGGCTTGGATTTTAATCAAAGTTACACAGATGGTCAAGGCCTCGAGGAGGTTAAATGAAAATTTCTTTAAAGATGGTTGAAAGTAATCAATAGGCATCAAAAGTCCTCTCACGTGGCTCCACCTTGTGGGTGAGGACACACGGAGTCAGAGTTTTGCCGCATGATTTACAGCTGAAAGACTTTCATCCAGAACAATTTACAGTTAGTGAGCTGTGGAGGACTCTCTGCCCTGTTCGAGGACAGATTTTATGTCAGTCTGAAAATAAATTTGAGCTCAAACTATTCAGAAATTTTAATGGAGTCTTTTAGTTCAGTTGTTTGCAAAGTTTAATCACAGATTTTATGCTGTTGTACACACAGCACAAAGTGTAGAGCAGCCAGGGTTAAAAATCTTGCTTGAGAATACTAATACTGACTCAGTCATAATGGACCTTGTAGTTCATTTCAGAGATAGTATGAACTAAAGAGAACTGCTATGCATGGGCCCTTTCTTTTCCCTGCAGTGGAGAAAACCACCGTCAGTGCTGTGAAGAAAAGAAAGGTGACTTTGTGAATTTTTTTTTTTAATCACATGATGTTAATTAATTGCATTTAATACCGTTTGTGCTTCACGGCATCTCCTGTGTTATTTCCAAGCCGTAAAATGCACCCCCCCCCCCCAAAAAAAAAGATGTTTCTGCGGTGCTAATGTGAATTTCAATTAAAATTGGATTAGGGTATATTGGATATCTTCCAATATCAAAAGTTCCTTTACCACAGTCTCCTGAGTGAAATCAGTACTGGATCTCTACATGCTTAATTCAGGGAAGTTTGCAGGTTGACATACACAAAAACCTGCATTCATTAATAAAAAAAAGAAAAAGGAAAAAAAAAAGCCTATTTGCATGCATGGCACTTGAGTTTCGTTTTCCTTTAATTTATGCTTCCAAAGGGATCCGTAAACATTTACAATTACTTGTGGCAGTCACAGTAAATCAGTGCACTAAGGCAACACAAGCAGATTTGCATGCAAATTGTCCCAGGGAAAGTGGCCACATCAGCTTTTGAGGTTTACCATGTTGTGTTTTTCACAACAAAATGTCTTGCAATTTCATTTCAGCTGCTTCAGCCATAAACAACACACTTCACTGCAAAGACAGCCGGCACACAGTAGTATACAAAGTGCTTAATTTGTAAAGCCGCTCCAAACTTTTCATAAATCACAGCTTTCATGTGGAACAGGTAGGCAGTGCTCTAACGTGTCTGGTATGGGTACTCAAGTGCACTCCATCTCCCCTCATTACAGTGCTAGAGTACCGTGAAGTGTCTCCAATGGTGAGCAGCAAGACTGTTCATCAGAGGTGACGAAAAAGTGGGAGCAAGGGATTGGGAGACGGATGGAGCTGTGATCCAAATACACACTGCACCTCCACAACAAGCCCAAGGAACAGATTTATCGGCAGAGTCAACAACAGCACTCGGTGTACACAGGCACCATGAATAATTAGCACTATAGACACAGTGAGCAGAAATATGCTCAGACTCCAAACAGCTCTGTGATGCAAAGGAGCGCCAGAATAAATGGGTGGTTTTGTGGACAGACTTGCTGTCAGCACGCTTGAGGGGGTATTTTGTACTGAAAAAGAAAACAATAATAAAAATATCATGTTTGGAGGGTTGCATTCTCTTTGAAAGTGGTAAAAAATAAAGTTGTGTGCTTTCTCTTGTGAATAGTCTAGACAAGAGAGCCCGCTGTGACAGCAGGCAGACATCAAAATCCTCTGCGGCTAAATGAAAACACACAAAAATAAAACAAAAGGAAAGGAAAAAAAACCCCAAATCTTTATTATTGATCCAATCTGAAAGAAGTTCATAAACCCCAAACAATACAAATCCCTTGCACGGAGCACAGATAAACACTGTGTTTGTAGCATCTGTATGAGCATGTTGTCCAGAGAATCTGCGTTTAATGGCAGTAAATAAGTAAATATCATGCTGCAGATGTTCAGCTGGAGCCACCAGGTGCGTTTGGCATTTGTTTATGCTGCTTTTTAAATGTAGGGCTCAAAGTTATTCATAATCAGAATAATGGATGGATGATTCTGATCTTTGTTTTCAGCAAGTCCAACAAAAATGACAATACATTAGATTTCCCTGCACGGTTTGAACATCTGATCTGTCAGTCTGTTTCTTTTAGATGTTAGAAAGATGTTATTTAAACAGTAGTCATTAGTGCTTCTGTTTGGGACTATTTTCAGCAGACATTAACACTCAGAAGCATTTACAGCAGGATTAAACTAATATCAAATTACTCAAACTTAATGGTTAAGGTTTTTGGATCACTTCAATACAACCTTTGGTCTTGTATGACAATAAAACAAAAATAGAATAGCATCGGCTTCATCTCTGCAGAAGCAACTGGTTCAGCCTAAATAGTTCATCCGTATCCCTGAGTTTAAAAAAATATAAGTATAAATCAATAAATACATAATCTATAAAAGTAGTACAACATGCCTTTAACCCAGTAAATTGTTCCACTGCTTTTTCAGCAGAAAGCGTGGCAGCTCAGGTCTTTGTGCTGACCTCCTTCATGCAAGGCTGTGATTATTTTTCAAGTCATTTAAGTCACATAAAAGCATTTAATTAATAAGCGCCCATCCATTTGTGGGATCCCCCTCATAGTAAGCGGAGTTATTTCCGAGCAGCACTGAGGCGAATCCTCTTAATTGAGAAGTGTCATAAGAGGCATCTGCGAACAGAAGCCACAAAATAAATAGCTCCAAGTGAATCAAGACCACCCCTACAGCTAATTTCTTCCTTCATAACTGTCACCGTTCCCACCCACCAGGTCCATCTAATGCGGGATCGCTTTTCATTTGCTGTCTGTCACTGTTGGCTAAGATGCTCACAGATATTCAGGCAACTGCCTCATGAGCAATTTATCAGGAATGTTGTCTAACGTTGTTGATGAATGGATGATAGGATGTGAACTTGGTCCCAAGCCATTGATCACTGAACTTTTTGGTGCAGATTGTGGGCAAATGTTGATATATGACCGACGCTTCGGAAGTCTAAACAGCGTAATATGTGTGTGTTCGTTTTGAGAAATGTTGTTGATGGAGGAGCATTTTGGTTTCACTAATTTAAGCATCATTTAGCTCAATTAGCTAAGTAAAATTCAAGGTAGGAAGAGCTGCCATTGCTTTTCAGGAAAGTAGGGTTCTATTCAGACACTTTGAATTTGATCTCCCTGTGGCAGACATGTTCCTTTCTTTTTATAAAAGATATAAAAAATAATGATAAAAAAAAATGACTAGGCCTGACATACATGGGTATGACAGCTATTTTTTCTTGCAGAACCCTGTGCAGTCAGTCCTGCTTGTTGGAATATTGGATCAAGTTTGTCAGCTGCTTGTTTGTGACAGTGCATGCGGGACAGTTGTAGAGTGAAGTCTGCTGACATCCGTCATCATCTCGGTCTTCCTCTGTGGGCTTGTTGCTGGAAAGACACAACAAGGACTTCATTGCCAACATGTCAGACAGAAAAGGAAGCACAACCTCTGACACGCCGAGCTATTTTACTAGACTAGCTTCAGTTCTGCAAAAACGCAAAACTGAGTGTATTTTTTTGCCATTGAAATGACTGTCAATTCAAACAAAAAAAACCACAACATCTACTTTAAAAAGGTGCAGTCAAGTATCCTTGAAGACAAACAAAAAAACAGACAAAAGTACAATCTGTTCAGGAGACACTGCAGATAGAGAGAGGCTTATAACACCCAACACAACACACAGGAAGCACCACACAGCAGCTACACAACTGAGAGAGCCCCATGCTAGAAATCAGTACCATCAATAAACATATGGCATCTGTTGGCTGCCGTTTCAATGTGTCATGCTGTGTCTCACTCACCTGCCGTGGCTGGGTGAAGTGGGCAGGATGCCCATGGCCACGGGCATGAACATGACCGTGCCTGTGTGCGTTGACATGCATGTGAACATTTCCAGGAAGGTGGTGATGATTGGTTGGCATCGTGGTGGGATGGCGAGGCCTCTGTTGTGCTTGTGGGTGTTGCTGAGATGCTGGTATTTTACGTTTGTGTGTCTGTGGGTCCCTAGCTGGGGATTTGTGCTGGTTTCGATCCTTGGGGATGGCTTGAAACTGCACCAGGGGGATAACGGGGGGAGGAGTTGGTGGGCGCTGAGCCCCGGCAACTGGAGCTATAGCCTGCTGTGGACCGGGATGACGCAGGGCGGCCTGAGTCTGTTCTCTTCGATTTTGAAATACTTGAGCCTTCTCAGTGTGGGCTCTAAGCACAGCCTGGGTTAGGTTACTGGAATTAGGCTGGGCAGAAGGATGTGGTGGTGGTGCAGTGGCCCCTTGGCGAGGCTGACTGGCACCATGCATGGCAGGCTGTGTGTGTGTGCCCAGGCCTTGTGGTGTTTGGACCGGTGCTGCTATTTGTTGCTGGGCCATATGTGCCTGCTGAAGGTGATTAGGATCAGCCAAAGCTCTTGTATCTGCACCCTGAGGTGCAGCTGGTCCCTGTTGTGCTGTGGGTCTTTGTGGCACAACAGAGTGTCCTGCAGAGACCTGCTGGCTCATGACAGGCAGTGCCTGGGGTTTATTGCTGCGAGTTGTTTCCTGCCCGAGGGCATTTTGGCTACCTCTGATGTGTCGCTGAGCACTTTCCCTTTGTGTATTTGGGCTTCTCTGTGTGTGGTGGAAGGGGTCAGGCTGTGTAACAGTGGCAGTATTGGGATGTCGAGGATCAGCTGAATGGCTCCACGTGTCTCTGTCTGTCGATGGTGGATCATATCTGGGTGGTGTTCTCCTGCGGGAAGTAGTTCGACTCAGAGGCTGAGATCTGTTTGGTGTTCTTGCCTCTCGTAAGGGGGGGCGGGTAGTGTGGTCTGTGGTATAGTCTGTGGTGTCAGAGCTGAATTCAGGTGGTGTTTGTGCTCTCTGAAGGGTACCCCTGGGATATGCTGGTGTCCCTCTGAAGATATCCCAAGGTATCTGCCTACTGGCGGAGCTTGGAGTGGCCTCGTGTATTCTCGAGTTCCTATCAGACCTCCTACGCGGCTCTGGGTCCTGCTGGTATGTCTGTGTGTTGGCATTTCTCTGAGAAGTGACATTACCGTTAGAGTGTGTATATCCTGTTGGGATACGTCCAGACTGACCTTGATGATCTGTGCTCACATGAGCATTCAGCTGAGGGACATTTGGATTGGACTGACCGCTTTGCATTGTGGGGTTTGTCTGCCTTGTATGTGTTGGGTTGTGTTGCATTTGTAAACCAGTATTATTGGCTGGATTAGTAAACGGAAATGAGCCGTCTTGCTGAGCCTGTTGGCCATTGGTCGAAAATGAGTTAAGATTAACATGAATGGTGGGCAGTTGTGCATTGTTGTTAGACTGTGTAGTGTGTGGCAGCGTGTTGAGGCTGACCTGAACCGCTGGTGGCTGGGCGCCGCCCTGGCCATTGCCGGTCTGTATGAGAATGTTAGGATTATGCTGCTGCTGTGTGTTTAAGAGGGCGTTTGCATTCTGAGCGTTGGTGTGCGTAAAAGCCGGGTTGTCGATGCCATTGTGCGGATATGAATTAGTGTTCTGAATAGCATTGTTTAGGAGTCTATTTGTATGAGTTTGGCTATTGTGTTGGTGTGTGTTGGAGTGATGCAGCCCATTCAGTGGCTGTGTCTGTGAGTTGTTTTCACGCTGGATTCTGTATAAGTGGTCTGCGCGATGTGCATAGAGAGGTGGTTGAGGACCTTGGTCCAAATCCCTTACAGGATTAAGTTGTGTATCCGGAGGCTTGATGGGAGAGAGGAAAAAATGAGGGTATGGAAGAAGGAACAAAAAGAAAGATGGAATGATGTGGATTCATTTGTGAAAAGACCTTCACAGCTATCACAAGATAAATATAAAATCAATAATGAATTGTGTAACTGTTACAGTAGCTTACTATAGGCCTTGGATTTGGATTTGTCTTCTGAACAACCACAGTACTCCTTTGTCTTTGCTGTGCTGTAAAAAATAATGATACAATGTTACCTTAATGCAAGAAAATATTCCTGTGCCATTTTGTAAAATTAGAAATAGACAGAGAGAACATAAAAAGGTCAGTTTAAGGTTTTTTTCTCAGAAAAATAAAACTATTTAAAAAATTTTTTTAAGTGTACAAGCAGTGTCAGTGTTCTCACAAACTTACTCCTCCTCTTTCGCACAAGCAAAACAAGGAGCACGATGAGGAGCACAATGATTATGGCAGCCAGAAGACAGCCAATCACAATCCCTGCAACTTCCCCTCCATCGAGACATATATCTGAAATAGAAAGAATGGTGTCATAGGGGAGAGAATTAATAAAGATAATGAGTCTGGAGCTCAGACAGACAAGAGAAAGGTAAGAAAAAGAAGATAAAGGAGAGGAGGGTGCAATTCTAAAAAAAAAAGGATGATGAAGTAATTGCAGAGAGAAAAAGACAGGGAGGGGGGAAGAAATGAAAATAAAGGGAGGATGGGTCACTGAATGACTTTGACCACATTCTCATCTGATCAATCTCTCAGGATACTTTCTGTACCGCTGCTGTCCTGAAGACAGATACAGCGACAGATCCCAAAACCAACCATCATCATTATCAGTCACAAAGGGGTCAGTTTTCACCATAACTCACCTACGATGGCCAGGTCTGTGGGCTGCTCCGATGTGCCTCCAGTGATGCTGTTTCTAGCCGTGCACACGTACTGGCCACTCTCATTGTTTGAGAAAGTCTGAAGGCTGAGCACCCCACTGTCCGGCTGGCCAGATGCAACTGGCTGTCCATCCCGCTGCCATGAGAAGAGGGCGGGGGGTACCGAGTCAGATGTACAGGTGAGACGTACAGTCTGCCCTTCCAACACATCCCCATTCCTCACACAGTCTTTTGCGCGGTCGATAGTCAGCACAGGGGTGTCAGGTCCATCTGGTTCATTGGTTATTAAAGGACATTTGTTAGCAACAAGCATAGGATTCACAGCAATGATCATTTAAAAAAAAAAAAAAGTGTTAATAGACAAATGACATGTCTGCTAAAAGGGGGGTATTATTGTTGGAGAGGTTTGAGGCTTAAGATATCTCATCAGGCTTAATCACTGTGGTTAACCCTGTTTGATCTTAATCAGCTAATGAGAGAGCCATGCACTTTCTACTTTGTTTTTACATCTAAAGATTGCAATGACTACTATTACAACACCTGCTAGATCAACATGTCTCAAGAATTAATTAGCAGTGGGATCTTAGAGGTATTTAGGGGGATGTTATGCATTTATAATCTTGCACAAAGGCTGAATAAAGACATGTAGACTCTCTGGTGTTGCAATTTAATCTGGTTTTATAAGTTATATAAGTCCATCTGTAATTAACTGAATTCAACAGACATAATGCACAAGGCATACACCTGTTAGTAAAGTCTTACAGTGTTGGGACTGTGTGTTGGAGGGAATAATGCGTCAGGTTAAGAGAACAGTCCATAGACCACCACACTGAGTTAATAAGGACAAATGGCCTTGTTCAGACAGGTAAGCAATAACCCAAGGTTCCTCATAAATGAGATTCAGGTTAGTTTGTAGAGATACCATGCAGAAAACCAACCGTGCAAACCTTCACCCATCAGGCCTTTTTATGTGAGCTGTTAACATTGTTCACGGTGTCAATGTGATGGCATTTCCTTTTTTCTTAAAAGGATTTTTGAGCTCTAGTGACCTTTATTCATCAGTAGCTTGACAGGAAAGGGGGTTAGAGAGAGCAGGGAATGCAGCCAAGGGCCCCAGGCCGGGACTCAAACCTGTGCTGGCTGCACTGAGGAGCTATAGCCACTGTACGTGGGACGGCTGCTCATCCAGATGAGCTACACACCACCCGCTTTCCTTTTATTTTTGGTCTTTATTGTTTTTATGTTCAAAATAAAGAGTTTTAAGATGAGACTAAAAAATAAATGGGAAAAAAAGAGAGATGAAAACTTCCCATTTGCCACAAAAGAAATTTAAAATTTATATATATACACATATATATATATAGGTGTATATATATACAT